>BPLR01019667.1:0-113457 GCA_021605095.1 Caerostris extrusa | reverse complement strand
TTACGTATTGCTAATCATACTACTTACACTGGGATCCATCATTTGTTATCATCGAGTTATATAGAAACAATTTTTATTACTTAACTGACCTTCCTTCAATATAAATTCATTAGATAAGTACGAGACGGTAAGCAATCTTACTTTCCTACTTTTTGCGGAAGATAAAAGCCAAAACACATATTTAACTATAGAATATAGATGTGCTGCACAAGCCTTTAAGATTTTTAGACCTTTACATGTTAGCTTTCAACGTCGACTTTCATTTGAAAATAATAGAAAATATCAAATTTTAACCAACGTTCCTTTTTACACACATAACTTCTTAACTGGCATTTTAACTTTGAATTTTTCATCAATATCACCGCAAATAAATAAATCACAAGAAAAGAATATGGGGAAAACGAAGACAGAAAAAATTCTTCTGTTACTTTTCTAATCGTGAGGCAAAGCGCTTGAAAATAGTTGATAAGTTGGGACAATTAGAAAGGCCAAGGATTACTTCATCAATGCTACCCTTAGAAGAAATTCACCAGCTTGTTTTGTCATGTTGTGGTGTGTTGTTTAACAGAATAGTTTACACCAAGTATTATGTGTCAACAGTTCCATTTTCATGAAGAAAATGGTGGTTAATATTGCAATAGTTTTTCTCACATAAACCAGGGACAGCTGTGGATGGGTTTAGCTACTTGTTAGTCGATAGAGCAGCGCGAGGGCCACTCTGGTTTCGGCGGAGGGCTGGTTACGACAGGCAAGGAATGGGGCCATCATTACATTGGCACGAGTTTGCCAGATAGCATTGTCCCAAGATACTCCTGAAAACAGATGCCAAAGGGGCAGCGCTGATGGGTCAAATAGGTGTGGCCGGCTTTTATTTTGTTGCTGGGTCACTGTTTATTGCTCAGCATGGTTCTGTCATCAGATAAATAAGAGGTTAGGCTTCTGGCTGTAAGAAAACCCTGACTTCCAATGAAATTATATTTCAAAAGCGTGTTATCCCATTTAAATAAGCTGCCCAAATATAAGGAGCTGGAAGAAATGTTGAGTCTGAAAATTTTGAATAGAAAGAAAGTCAAAGATTATATGTCTCAGTAGTTAGGAGTTCATATATATATATATGTAATTATATATATATATATATATATATAACTCCTTAACTACAAATACATGGCCAGGCAGCTAGATGGCAGTTGTGCAAAACCAAACAAATAATATGTCTATCATGTACTTATTAATACAACAGTTTAACTGCAGCCAGGTGGCTGAGAGCGTTGATGCATCACGTAGTAGCTTCAGCCAGAGTTTTTGTACCATCACATCAATATAAATATACCAAGAGCCTGGAGGAGGGAGGGCCGTGTTGTTGCAGATAAGAGTTACTTCTGTTTCATCCACACGATGTTTTGGGCCTTGACATCTATTGGCTGTTAGTTCAGGCAATAGCATGACCACATAACCATCGCAGTGATCGACAGCCACAACAGCCACAAGTTAAAGACCTAAGTGGCTGATATGATACTTGAAACAATACTGAGCACCGCTGATGCCACAAGCGACAGTATGGAACTCATTTTTCCAGGCCAAGTTATACACCTAGCATTACTCAAGTTTTATTGCTGTGCCCTGGTTTCATGCCCAATACAAGAGAAATTATTTTTGTTGAAATCAGCCAGGTTTTTTGGAACATGCCCACTGAAAGCCATGTTATAGCAGGCTGTTGTCGCGAAGTTTTGATTGTTAACCGGCGGTAGTGGCTTTGCTGTTACAGTAATGTTTACGCTTATTTCAGCTGTAATAGGCGAGCAGCGTTAAACACAGGCTAATATACAATACACGGTGATAAAGGACATGCGTAGCTGCTAAAGGAGCTTAACAGAGGAAACCCTTGAGTTTAAGGGCCCACCTGAGCAGCGCCAAACAGAGATCTCTGAGCCACGCGGGGCTGATGATTGTGGCGAAAGAATTTTGAGCCACACAGGGCACTACGAAAATAAAAATAAATAAAGCATCAAATAATGAATATCAGCTAAGAAATAAGAGAATCTGGCGTGGTTGGCCACGCCGAGTACTTTTCAAACGTTGTTTTCGGCATGATGTGCCACTGAAAGATGTCGTTGGGCTTAGGATTATTGGTTTACCTCATGAATCACAAAGCTTCAACACAAATACATATTATTGTGGGCCTATAATCTTAACACATTTATTAATAGAGAAAGAGGCACATTGAATATGACTTTAGTAAATGAATAATATGAAATATTACATGATATTATTTACACGCCATAGTAGCACATACATAACAGTAATTATATAATGACAAAAGGCTTAATATTAATCAGTCTGCTGTTTTCTGGTCAGCTTGGTCACAACTTGTACTAATACAATACTTTTTGTTGTTTCTGTTCTACGTAACCTTTACAGCCAAGAAAGGATGCAATTTGAGCCTGTCATTTTGCACTGCTTGTGTGCTTCAACCCTGGAGCCGCTCTCATCAGCCTGATTTGAATGTTTATCATAAGAATAGAATACAAAGAAGAACTGAAAAGACACACTATGATATTTAAGAATGATATCCACGTGATGGAAGGCACGAGGGGAGCATTTGAGTACATGGCAGGGGGAATGAAGCACATAGAGCAGAACACTGAAGAGAGTGCAGCCAGCCTGATGAAGCGCTGATGCAGGGTGGAGAAACATCAGCTTATGAAGAATGCCATGGGCTGCTGTACTTGTCAATAAGAATGATGGACAGGCATGCCTGGGTGTAATGTTGGTTATTCGTTGCCCAGTCGCGATAGCTGATTGTGCTTCCGGAGTCAGGACAGTGGCACCACGCCAATGTGGCATGCGCTGCATCGCTTGAGCCGCTTGCCAGCTTCACCTTCCACAGGCAATAAGACCGGCAGCCGACACATATTACTTTCCTCGCTGTTCAATTTATTTATAAATAGTGCTGGGACAGCTGGACATTGTAGGGAATAAGCAAATGATGGAGACGTTGAAAAATGAGTACAAATTGCTTCAGTTGTTTCACATTTACTGGTGCACTTAGCACAGGCTGGATCGAGAATGTGCCAGCGGGGCTGTATTTAATACAGGCCATACTCCCGTGCCATGGTGGCAAGCACTGGGTAGCGCGTGACACCTCAGCCAGCTGTTGTTGTAATATTTATTTCTAACAGTTGGCATTGTGGTTTCATCGCACGCATATCATGGCTCACAAAACATGCACCAAACAAACAATGGGTTTCCATAGGGCTTATTATTTTTGTTTGTTTGGCTATAGATCACTTTTCTGTCGCACTCAACCACTCACACTTAACAGGAATGTGGAGGGAATACCTAATGACAGAGCAAAGCCTTCATACTTTTTTAGCCAAATGTGTCTATTGATCCAAGATCGGATGCAATATTTGTCTATGTAACATAGCTGATAGCTGTTCGCGAGAACTTTGTGCCACACAGCTATTAGTGACAAAGGAGCCTGATGCAGTTGTATGATCAACCACTTATGATTATGTGACCAGAATTACATTGAGGTGCCGATATACTTTTCTGTAAGCACACAGCAGTTGACTTTCGTATGTCTCAGGTTAGCAGCTGGTGCCAGCCCATTTTGCCACTACAGCAAACACATCACAAACATGAGCAAATGATAAAGGTCCACATTTCTGCAACATATACTTTTTGAAATATAAGAGATAATCCAGAAATTTGGGATCTTCAGAATGAGTCAAGGCTAGTCTTGGCCAGTTTGATACGGTCATGGATAAGAAAATTTCTGAGCCAGAGCGATATAATCACGGATATTAAATGTTGAAGGGTAGGGACATCACAAGCAAAGCCTAAAACTGAATACCTGACATCATTCACCAGTGTGCAATGTGTGTGGCATAGTAAATCAAAGGAAAATAGAGAGATTCCCTACGATGTAGTTATACAGTTGTTGCATGAGTCGTATTAATTTCTCAAAACAGCTAACCATAACTACATCGTAGGAATCTCTATTTTGATTTACTATGCACCACACACATTTTCCTAATTGAGCTAATACTATTACTACAGAGTATGATACTTAAGTTTCATAATAATAATTATTCAACAGTTTTAATAGTGAACTTTTTCAATAATTTATATCGGATACAATGCAGCCTGATGATCAATTGGTTAGCGCACTGCACCGCAAAGGCCGTTGGAATCCTGGCAGCTCGCATGGATGTTGTGGTGCTCGGAAATCCGTGTAATCAGGTGATCTCGGTCTCCCAAAGTGTAAAACAAATGATAGATCGACAAAATAAACTATACAATGTAATCTTTTTTGCGCTGATTCATATACAGTGATTTTTCAAATATTAAATAAACAGTAATTTAATTCATATTATCACAGCAATCAAATAATTTTTAATTATTTAAATTGTAACTATATGAAATAAAATCTATTCACCAAACATTTTGAAGTAGATATAAATTGTTAAATAATCTATCAACTCATATATTTTTATTATATTTCAAAATTCTTAAATAAATTTAAAGACACTTAACAAATATTTTTCCCTATGCCAAAAATATATGTATTTACATTGAAAGCATTATAAATTATTGATATATAATTATATCAGAACAAATTTACAGATTTCATATGCTAATGATTAAGGGGATTTGCTTCATATTTTGTGATGAGTTAGATTAAAAGCAAAAACTTCTATTTTTTGGTGAAAGTAATACAAAAAAAGATCTCATTGAGACGCAGATGTATAATCCGAGGCAATGCATGGAGAGTTAGTGACATACTATAGGAGCCACTGTCGAATGAGTTCAGATCAAGCCTGGGACACAAAAGTCCTGGTGTACATTGTGGAAGTAAGCTTTTAACACACGAAACCTTAAAGGCTTCCAACAACAAAAAAAAAAAAAAATCAGCAGGTCAAAACAATAGTTCACAAAATATAGTCACGCACCAAAATCAAGTCAAAAAATTTAAATAAATAGTTGATCATACAAGTTAAAAACCATCAATCAGAAATTTGTCACTAAATAACAATAATAAAGTTCACGCTCTGAACAACAACAAAAAATCAACACGTTTTTTTGCGTTATAGATGAAATCAATAAGAATGTTGCATCGGTTTAAATCAAAACAGTTGCACGTCGAAGGCAAGACAGCTGACGACTCCGCCAAAATTTACCGTCTTCAGCGACTCGGGTTACTAACCTCGTGAGTGCGTGAGGTGTAATACCAACACACAGTCTAGAGGAAAGGTGTTCACATAGCGTGCGAGTCGTGCGCAGTGAGTGCTTGACAGTAAAAAATAAAAAAGAAAAAAAGAAAAAGTGGGAAAAAGATTGAACGGTGGGGGAAAAATCAGAACAGGCTTGAAGCGGAGGAGCGCGCTTACGCGAATCGTTAAGCCCCCACTTATGACGCTTGATTGGCATGCGATGAAACCCTCCCCCAATTTTTTTAATCGGTCATGGAATGATGTGTAGGATTGGCATGCTTTCTTTATGATGGCCGAAATGTTTCTTGTTTGGTATAACAGAAAGTTAGCTTATAGGACTTCTTTACTTGAAAAGGTAATTTTTCTTTTCTACTTATTATTTTTTATATTTCAGGTACTCTGAGTTATATAAATGATGATAAATAATATTTAACTGAACATCACTGGGAATTTAATTCGTGAATAATCATTCAACATAATTGATTGAATGATCGTAAATCATTCATTTATTTATCAATATTAATGATTAAATGATGATATTGAATATCATTGATTAATTGATCGTAAACGATGATTTTTTATAGAAAATAATTATATTTGACAAAAAAAATTTAAGGGTTTGGTTTGGTTTGGTTTGTCGCTCTACGGTCATCTTGTACACACTTTTGGCTAAACAGACCGGGACCTCTAGTTTAACGTGGATTCCGAACCACTCACAAACATCCATGCCCTCCAGGATTCGAACCTGAAGACCGTAAAATTTAAGGGTGTTAGTGGTAACTTTCTTTAATAAAATAAGGGTATAAAGTCTTTGAAAATTAATAAACGTTTTCATTTTTATAATATATAAAAGCTATTTAATGAAAATATTTTGAAGCATAATATTATTGAAAATAATTTGCACATAATTACCGTATGAAATATGTGGTATTCATGGTATGGTGTGTTCATATTCTCTTCAAATTACCCATCTGTATAGAGTGTCTTATAAAAAACTTTATTATATAACAGTAATAATAAATTTTAAGAAGTGTAGTGATGGGTCACATTTAGTAAAATAGGAAAAAATCATGTTATACTAAATCAATCAATAATTAAAAACTTAAATCTAAAAAAATAATAATAATAAATTTAATCTATAGAGCAAAAACATTTACTTTATTTATTTTTTGTTTTGTTTGTTTAAAACAGTTGCATGTGGTTTTTGTATAAAAATGTGTCATATGCGATATGCGCATTCAAGCAAATTTATCTCACCGTCTTGGCCAAATAGCAAAGTAAAACATAACATTTAGAGGCCAAATTTTTAAATGTATCAATGATTTGACATTGGAAGACGAAATAGAAATATTACATATTAACGCAAAAATAACAAAGCGGCTCGATGCGACAATAATAAAATTTCGTAATTTATTGAAATAATTATCTGTATATATATATATATTAGATATATATACATAAATAGAAAGATATTTGAAAGAAATATATGTATGATTAAGAAGGGTATAGATATATATATGAAAAGAAAATAGTATTAAATACGAAAATACTTATACAAAAATTGTAAGCATTTTCCGCGATTTTTAAATACAATTTTAGTTAGTACATATTCTCGATTAAGAGAAAATACAAAGTTGTATAAATCAGAAATAAATGTTAGTTTTTAGACACCAAGCTCAGAAGGAAATGTTCTCCTACTCATTGCCATTTCGGTGGGTCGTTTTTGATATAGCTGGAACATAAGGGTCTTCGATGTTAAGGAAAATAAATAAATAAAAATAGTCAGCTAGGCCGATATACAGGGTTACCTTAAAAACTTAGAATTTAATATAACAAAACGCATAACAGCAATCTTAGAACGTAAAAAAATTTGAAAAAGAAATCCAAATGATTTTCACTTTGAAACAGAACGGTTTTTTTTCATCAGACAAATCTTAGAACCATTTAGCAGTATATAATTATTAGCCTCGTAAAAAGAAATTTAAATAAATATTTTGTATAAAAAGCTCGATAAAAAGACTAGACAAAAAATTAATCAACGTTGAAAGAAAGTGGAACGAATGAAACTGCACTCCTGCTCTTCAATTCAATGCCCTTATTTTTTATCAATAAAAAACAACCCTATACCGGTTTAAAATTCTGCCGTGTTCTTTTTCAATGCTGTTGTTTAATGGCCCAAACATTAAATACTTAAATAATTAGAAGTATGTAAAAGTATTAAAATTAAGAAAACAAAGATGAAAATAAATTCTTATCAATCGTTAAAATTTTTAAAATGAATTATGTTCGAATGGCTGTGTATTTGCCTTTATAGAGCCTAATTTCGATCTCTGTAATCGTAATTACATGTTTTATAAATTATCCTTTATTTTCATCGTTACATATATATATATATATTCTTATGGAATTCTATTATCATTATTGTTATTGCATTTCTAGAACAATTCAAGCAGCTCCACTCTTGTGAGCTTTGTGTATCACATATATCCAACGCAGATATACCATTACTGCTTTCTCAGGCAACTTTTGTATGGTGCATTTTTTTAAGATAAATTTCAAGAAAAATTCGAATACTTTGCTGGGTAATTGTCTTTTCTACACTTGATCTCTCTGTAATGGAAGTTATATGTTTTATCCTTATCCTACTTTTTGATTGTTATATATATATACTTTTAAAGATCCTTTATCATTATCCGTATTTCATTTCATAGTGAATGAATCTCGTGTTGAGCCCCTTAGAGACTTGTGTTCCAATTTAAATCCAACGATACAATGGATGATGAAAGGAAAACATTGCTTTTCAGGCAGAAATTTTATAAGGTTATTTTAAAAAATAAAATCCAAAAGCGAAAGACATTGAATACTTTTGCTGTATAATGGTCTTCTTTCTACCCCTTAATCTCTCTGTAATGGTAGTTATATGTTTTATAAATTATCCTTTCTTTATTTTGATTTTTTAGACATATATATATGTATATATATATTTTTTTTCTTTACTGGGCTCTCTTATTATTATCCTTATTTCAATTTTATGAAATTTAATCCTCGTGTTGTGCCCCCCTTTGTGAACCTTGTGTTCCCATTTATCCAGTGATAAATGGAGACGAAAGGAACACATTGCCTCAGGTCGAACTTAATACGGTGCATTTTTTAAATAAATTAAGAAAAAAATTCTGAATATTTTACTGCGTAATTGTTTCTTTCAACCCTCGATTTTCTATAATGGAAGTTACATGTTTTATAAATTATTTTTATTTTGATTGTTTTTGGTTTTTTTCTTTTATGGACTTCTCTATTATCATTAACGTTATTTCATTTCCTGTGAATGAATCCCCATGTTGAACTCCCTTTTGTGAGACTTGTGTTCTATATACCCAACGATACAATGGAGGACAAAAGGAAACATAGCTTTCAGGTAGAACCTCTAAATGACGAATTTTTTAAATAAATTCCCAAGAAAAATCAAATACTTTGCTGTATAATTGTCTTCTTTATCATTAATCTCTCTGTAATGGCAGTTATATGTTTTATAAATTATCCTTCTTTGATTGTTTTATGTGTTTTTCTTTCATGGGCATCGTTATTATCATTATCCTTATTTCATTTCTATGAATGAATTCGTGTTGTGCCCCTATAGAGCCTTGTGTTCCACGTATATCCAACGATGCAATAACGGAGGACGAAAAAGGAACACATTGCTTTCAGGTAGAGCTTTACATGGCGCATTTTAAAATAAACTCTCAAGAAAAAGATTCGAATGCTTTGCTGTGTAATCGTCTTCTTCTACCCTTGATCTCTGTAGTGGTAGTTATATTTTTTATAAATTATCCTTTATTTTTGTTTATTGCTATATATATATATATATATATATATATATTTTCTTTATGAGCATCTCTATTATCATTATCCTTATTTACTTTCCAAAATGAATCCCTGCGTTGTGCCCCTTTAGAGCCTTGTGTCCCACATATATATCCAGCGATACAATGGAGGACGTAAAAAACATTAAGTTTCTTTGCTTTAAAATGACGAATTTTTTTGGCAATTCTCAAGAAAAAAAAGTTTGAAACTACTTTGTTGGGTAATTGCCTTCTTTCTACCTTTAATCTTTTCCTAATGGCAGTTATAAAGTTTTATAAAAATTATTCTCTTATTTTAATTGTTTAATATATATTTTTTTCATGATGGACTTTTGTATTATCATTATCAAAATTATTTCATTTCCTATGAATGAATCTCATGTTGTGCCCCCTTGTGAGTCTTGTGTTCCCCTGCATATCCAGCTTAGACAAGGACGAAGGGAACACACGCTTTGAGGCAGAACTTTTACATGGCGCATTTCTTTAAATAAATTCTTAAGAAAAAAACGAATAGTAAGATTCGATTGGGGTGTCCTGTGTAATCTTTCACCTTTGACTTATCTATTTCTAATAGTTACCAATTACTCTTCTTTTATTATTTCATATTCTAGGAATGAATGTCTTGTATTGTGTTGTGCATCCTTGTTTGTGAAACGTGTATATCATTACATAGGTGATAAAAAGCATTGGCTTTCAGGCGTAGGAAGATAATTTAGGTTGAAAATGGACTTACTTGTATAACTAATTTATTTAGTATACAAATATCACAAATTAATTGGTTACTGAATAGAATGATAATTTTAGATGTTCATTAAATTATTATCATTATGTAGAAACATGCAATTTATCAAAACTAAATTCAAAAATATATTTTTGTAACAGCTATGTAGCTTTAATAAAGTTATGGAAACGTTTTATATAGAACAAGTATATACAAGTTGAACAAGTATTATACAAGATATACAAAGATATACAAGATATTGTAGAACAAGTATTATATATTGTAGAACAAGTATATACACATATTGTATTACATAGTTACAAATTTTTATTTTGTATAATAAAATTAATTGCCTAAAATACCTATTATATTTACAAAATTATAGTTAAGGGACATTGCACGTTTTAGATGATGAATAAATTGCAATGAAAGAAATCATTGTGATTGAAGTGTTTGATTGTTAAAATGAATATACTTAAAAAAAAGAGAAATTAAATTGATACTTATAATTGTATAAATATTATTTTTAGTATAGAACTGCATGTAAGTTACATAATGCTATTATTTCAACTAGATAGAGTGTTAATTTATACACAATTATTGTAAAAAGAAAAATGCCATGACTTGGTTTTTCTGCTGTTTGCAAGCATTCTGATATTGGAAATTTTCAAAAATGATAATGCTTTTTAAAAATAGTGAATCAAACTAATTGAAGTTTTAGTTGTAAATGATTTTAAAAACCGCGACATTATTTATTTTATGAAGTTAATTTCAAGGATTTTGATTCAAATAATAGTTTATTTTGGATTTCAATAGCTACCCTTCCTTACTTATTACATTTATTAATTACAATGTAGAAAAAAGTGCAAAACTCAGTTTTTATTAATCAATTTCCCCCAGGTACAGGCATCTGAGAATTATTGAACACAAAAAAAGTCATTTAAAAAAAAATTATAACCCACAGAAATCAAATGTCTTTATTAATAATATAAATAAAATGTCTTTACAATGCAGTTACAAAAAGTTGTGGATTGCAGTTACCGTTGTACGCCCCGACAATATTAAATTCAATGCCAAGCATCTGAGGAATAATGGGAATCGAAATGGATAAGCTTCATATATAAAGATTTTTCATGTGTAATGGGACTATTACTCAATTACCTTACAACAATTTGCAATGTCAACGAATAACTATTATTTCACAACATGCAGAAACTGCAGTAATGTATTACAACTTATATTAGTTCTTCTCAGATGCATGACAGATACAGGACATGAAATCAGATATCACTTGAGTATAAGTCGGAAATTATGGGATATTTTCAATGAAATTTATAAACTTTTGTAGTGACATCATAAATAAAAAGGCTTTTTATTATATTGTATCAATTATTTCATATATATATAGCTTTGTAAAGAGACCAATTTTTCTTGACACATATATAAAGCTATGAATTATTGAAATATTAATTTTTTGGTAAAAAATTTTTTTTGCTATGCATTAATACTAAAATGGTTAGGAATTTTATTTTGCAGATCTAAATGTCAATAGAAGATATTTATAATAATATTTATAATTCGCATCAACACATTTGCACTGCTTTATTATTCGGTATCAATTATTATCCAGTTGATTGATTAATCAAAACTGATTGTGTTCATCATAGAACTTTCATAAAATAACATTAAATTACGTTTAAACATTTTTTTTGCAATTAGAAAACAATTACATTTTTTACAAATGAATAACATTTGATTACAATTACATTTTTTACAATTGAATTTACATTTGATAACAAATTATATTTTTTACAATTGAATAACAATTGATTTAAAATATTTTTTAGTAGGAATTATTTCAGTCATATTTATGTAGTAAACAATACAGTAAATAATTCTTATACATTGTGGAATTTCAGCAAAACAATATGATAAAATAAGCATTACTTTTACACAATCGCATTTTGTTTATCCTTAGCGCCTAATATAATGAATCGAGTTCTAAAAAATTAAAAACTATTCTTTACATTCGTTACAAAGTTGATTTAGCGTGAATCATGCATAAAGCATGGATCTAAAAAAGTCATTTCTCAAACGAGAGCTCTAGTGGACAATGGTTTACTTGTAACAGCAGATGTTAACACCCTATTTATCAAAATATGTTTTCAGGTTGCCTTTTGCATGTCGTATCCTTTTTAGCCCTGAGGGGATTATAAATCAAAAATTTTAAAATTATCTATCTATTTTTAAAAAAGAATTCTGTGAAAAGGGTAAACCAACGTCTTTATAAAAGTTCCGGAGAAAGTAAATATAGCAATTATGCATAGAAAAGTCATCTCCTTATCCATTGTATAGCTAGCTTGGGAAAGTTTTAGTATTTTACGGACAATGGTTTCAAACCAATGGTGTCTTCTCAATGGAAAGTGGAAAGGAATTTTGAACGAAATTTTCTTCTTAGTTGAGATTTCTATTGGCGATTGCTTATTTCTTGATCAGATTTTATTTAAATGTTGATTATATTGTGTATATTCTATTACATCAATCAATAGATCTATTTAATATACATTTTAATTGATTAGTTAATTTAATTTATAGTGTTGACAGCTTTACAGTTAAACGATTATAAGACGACAATTTGCTGTATAAAAAGAAAAATTTCTTGTTACCTTGCGCTGGGATTTATTTATAATTTTTATAAACAAAAATCAGTAAATTTGTCTTATTTTTACTGTAATAAAATAAAAAATAATAATGCTAAACCTATTTTTTTGACTTTTCTTGCTTTGATATTTGTATTTCCTTACAGTTAAATAAAAAATCATATTTAAATTTTAAAAAAGACTTATGTACTCGTTATTGATTGGCCAATTAATATAATCATATGTTTCTTATAATATTTATGAATTGCTTTCTGTGAAGATTTTCAAAAAAATTATCGAGAAAGATTATTATGATTTAAAAAAAAAAAAAAAAATAACAGTTTTTTTAAGATCACAATTCTATAATAAAAATCATTTACAAATCAGGGACATTGACCAAAACATCGAGTTACAGTGACCAAAACTTAGCCGAACATAGATGATCTTGAAACGCATTGATTCTTCTATGTTTAAAATTGGCTCGGCAAAGTCGATGGCAAAGACAAAGCCGATTTGTCCCTCCATGGAAATTAAATATAAATTTTTTAACTAAAATTCGCCATTTCTGAACAAATAATTGCTTTTCAAAAAATTATTTATTATTAGTAGCCTTTATATTTTGTAGTTATTTTAAATTGTAAAAGGGTTCGCGGAACCATGAAAACAATGTTGAGACATCCACGCAAAAAAATCTTGAATAAAATTGAGAAACACTTGCTTAGCTAGAAAATGGCTTTCAATATTGTTCCCCAACTATAGAACATCTTGACAATTCATAATTCATAAAATGTTTCATTCTTAATACATAATGAAACAGTTATCAATTATTTTACAATATTTTATAATTTTTTCATAAATGAAGTAGAAAAATCCTGCAAAATAACTACAAAAATCAATATAACATATAGAAGAATTGTGAAAGCAGTGGGGTAGAGTATTGGGTTTCAACAAGCATTGCGTAATCAAAAGTTACGTGTCTGTTCCGGCAATGGGCATGAAAAAATCCATCTTTTGAAATTTGTGGAAAGTACACAACCTCTAGTTCAGTGATTTCCAAAGAGTGATACGCGTATACCAGTCGGTACGCAAAGTGATACTTCGAACTACAGCAAAGTTCATAGGCTCACTATCAAAGACGGTTTTTATTATGTGATTTTATTTCGTATCTATAATAATACAGCCTAATATATATTTGTTTGAAATTTTATTAAATAAACTCATATAAACGCAATATAAAAGTTATTCTTTGTAGCAATTACGAATATTTTTTTATTTAGAAAATTTATTATTAACGGTTAGTTGAGAAATTTAATTTTAAAATTGAGTAATAAATAATTTTTTTTTTTTTTAATGTGCATTCAACAATAAAAGCATTTTCTTTAATGTTTTTATTTAATATGATTTCAATTGAAATATCAAGATTTGAATCCTTAATATATGAGTCGTTTTGTAAGTGGGTATCTTACTTTGGAAAAAGGTAATTAATGATGGTTTTAATTATGTGATTTCATTTCTTATTTATAATAATACATCCTAATATATTTGATTTGATTAAAATTTTATCAAACAAGCTCTACGCAATAACTAAAAAAAAAAAAAAAAAAAAAAAACAATATTTTTTTAAAAAGTTTTTAACTGATTCAAATGCAAACGAGACAGTAAAATAAATGTTGATCTTCAAAAATAAATTTAAAAATTGAAAAAAGACTTGACTTATCATTGAAATAGTTTGGTAACCAAATTAACCTCTTTATCAAAAGCTTAACACTACTTCTGTAACTCCTAAACGAGATGGCACCATTGACAACAAAATGATTTCCCACAATCATTTTTCCTCGAACGAATTACTTATGTAAAAATATGAGCCGATAAAATGACAACCATTTACCATGTCATCATAATTTGGGAATCGTGAATACATAAGTTAACATCCTGCGATAACTCTCGATTCATTGGTGCGCCTCTGTGGTTATGCAATGCCTGAAATTAGTGTGTAAGAAGTGAAACAGCCGCAAAACGCACGTATTAGCACGACAGCGGCGGCTTCACTCCTTGAACGCCGAAGTATGGCGGATGCAGCTGCGGCTGCTGCATTCATCAGCTCATTCCAGTTTGGTTACCTCTCGATAGACTTCTAATGATTGTCTATCCAATGAAAAGAAGAGCAGACACTTATTTTTTTTTCTTTTATCTCACAACAATTTTTTTTTTTCACTTCCTTTCACGCCGATCTCCTAATGAGGTTTTTTTTTGTTTGAAGTTAAAACTAATGTTAGTGAAGTATTATTTGATGAGAAAATAAATGAAAATTTTCGGTTAAAATAGCCTAATTAATTGGTAAAAACAAAGAACCTTTTAAATTATTTTCATTAGGTATTTAAAATATTTGTTTAGTTTAAGGAAGTTTTTGCTTCTTTGGGGCATTTAAGGTATATAAATATACTTGTATCTACAAAAACTTCTTGACATATGATCTTTAACTTCTTTTAATATAGCTTTTTTTAGCTTTATTTTTAATTACTGAATAATCGAACTTTTACTTGCATAATTTTTTATATATATATTTGTATTAATTTGATATAATAAATAAATATATATATTATAATCATAATATATATATAATATTATAATTTCATGTTAACTACACTTTGAAATTTGACATATAATCTTTGACTTCTTTTAATACAGATTTTTCTTTTTAATTACTGAAAAGGTACAGACATTTTGATGCCTGAAAAGAAAATTGTCTTCTTAATATATATATATTATTTAGGTAGCTTGGTATTTAAATAGATAATAACTTTTGACTTGAAAGAATATAATAATTTTGTTAGACCCCCACATTGAAAATTGAAAGTCGGGGTTTTAGATTTTTAATGACAATTTTTATTGAAAAATTTGCTTTTATAATTTATGTATATATGTAACTTTAACTACAAACTTCTTGACATATAATCTTTGACTTCTTTTAATACAGAGTTTGTTTTTGTTTTTAAATTATTGAATAGGTCGGGTAACTTAATCGGGTGTGAATAACTTTTAATGCTTGAAATAAAAAATTTGTTTTGAAAATATAAATAGGTGACTTAGTATTTAAATAAAAACTAAAAACTCTTTTGATTTCATAATTTTTCATCCATTTTTATGTAATTTGATTATCTAAAAATAAATAATATACATACAAATAAAAATATTGTAAACAAATATTTTAACTCAGGTTAGATCCCTGCATTGAAAGTTGAAAAGTCTGGGTTTTAGATTTTTCCAGAATTTATTATTGAAAATCTTGTTTAAAATTGATGACATTCAATGTCTAGTTATAATAGTGTATTGCTTTCTCGGTGCAAATCATGATGATAATTTATTTATTAAAAGTTCCTTTATGCCTGTAATTATATACTTCTTTACCAGAATTAATAAATATTAGAAATGAAAAAAAATATTATTTACCTTTTATGGAGGACTACTTACTCATATAACTTGCATCCCATGCTTCTACATTTCATAATATCGTAGAGTTCTGTCATGTAATATCATTATGATTGAACTCCCACAACGTCATGCTTAAAGGATTTCATATTTAACTGTAATAGCATCAGTAACTAGTACCCTTCGCAGCTGCAATCCCATTGTAAAGCAATCAAGACATGTTAATGGGCCAAGATATGTAAAGAAAAAATATTTATCATACAGAATGTTTAATTTTTTATTGCTCTAATGAAAATGAATTGCATATGGATTACAAAATGATCGTTGTGTTGTTACTAATCCCCCTGGTGCAGGAAAATCTACACCATGTCCAATAGACTGCTTGGCAGGGACTGGTCCATGGCTAAGGTGATATGCAGTTTCACTTTTAGTGAGGAACCACGAGGGCCGAATACTGACTAAACCTGAAGACAACACTCTACGACACGGCGTTACAAAATGATCCTGATAGAGTTTAACATATCTTGGCTTTTCTTATAACATTTTTACTTTTCTTGTATTTTTATTCTTTCCAAACAAATTCTTTGGTGGACTGAAATTTAAACGAAATTTCTTCAGTTATTTTCAAGAATGTATTCGTTTTGAAAATTCATTCCATAACATTGAAATTATAGAAGCAAAATCATACAATCATTTGCATATAAATGAGTACATTTTATTTTCTATTAACGTTTTAAATTCATTAATTATGGAAAAGAAACTAGTTGAAGTTCTTTCTAACTATCAACTATTTTCAAAAGTGGAGCTTGCGCCTCGATTGAAAAAGCCAATAGAAGAATTTTTCTGTCTTCGTATCATAGCCATCGCTCGTGACGATAAGAAAGCTTTCGGTTCGGCATCGTTTGTCGGGTTTCGTATGAAATATTAAGCCGGATTCCCACCAAATACTAAAAATCGGATGTTAAGGAATATCAGTCAATCAGAAGCTGAATTGGCAGGAGACATTGACCAGAGGGAAGCTAAGCACGCTATCGAGCAGGTCACTCCAGCCTATTTTTATTTAATATAAATTCTATACTTTATTTTTTATATCACTGCAAAAAATTGACCTTAAAGAAAAATTTTTTAAATTAAGAAATAAAGATACATACCAATATTTAAAAATTACATTTTTATTCATTGCAAATCTAAAGCAAGGTAATATAATTCGTAACCTAACTAACAAATATAACGTGGCACATTTAGTTTTAAGCTTTTAAAATTCTCAATTTGTTAGATTGTAGAAGCATCGAATCCTCCCCCTTGATATTTGAGGAAGTAAAATAAATCTAACATTATTTATAATCTCAATGTATCTTTCATATTTCAGCTTCATAGAAAACAAAAAAAAAAAAAAATAATTCAAATCTATTCTATTTTTAAACATGTACATTCCAAAATATTTTAATTTAAAAACAGAAGTATAAAAAAGATTCAATTTTTTACTATTGAAGCATATAAACATAGATAATGTTATATAAACAATTTGTTACCATGTAGTGACATCATTGTAAAACGAATACAAAAATTTAAATTACAAATTACTATTGTGCATGGTTACAATATTTTCAATGAGTTAAAAATTACAGCAATTAAAAATAATTCGTTTCAATATTTTTTTTGTTATTATTTCCGTTGTGAATTGAGTAAAAAATAATTGATTAGAGAAAAAAAGTGAAGCCTAGAACATGTAATGAAATATAACATTATAATGTTGTTATTAACCTAGAACCTAAGATATTAAGATTAAAACATTAGAATGAAACCTAGATAGAACATTATTAACACACGCAAAACATAAATCTCTTGCTTCATATATATAAAATACGATTATATGTATACCTTACAGGTATACTTAAATGTGATGCATAGAAAAAAATGACAAGAAATGAAATAGTCTCAATAATTAAATGAGGGGATAAAAAAAAGATTGTATTTGTTATAATTCTTTTTTTTCTTCTTATTTTTTTAAAACTAACATCAGCAAGACAATTAAAATAATAGGTAACTCAACTAACACAAATTTCAACTCCGTTTAATGGTCACATAAAATAACCTGAAAAGTTAAAATTTTTACAAAACAATCAAAAATGAATTTTTAACTCTTTCCAGAATAATTGTTTTTAACTTTTTATAAAAAGAAAGCTGAATCTCACTAATAATCGCGAGGACCAAGTTGCCAGTAACATAATTCATTCCGACAGCTATTTCATTTGTCCCTTTAAAACGGACTGAAAGAGCATGTCCTTTTTTTCACAGTTGGTATCTCTTCTTTGTGGCTGATTAAAAAGATTCTTTTTAGTTTAGAAAGTCGTAAACCATAAAGCCTTGAGGCTCTGAAGGCTTAAGGGCCATTTTTTAACAAATTGTCGTATACAAACAAGCGTTGTAAAAGTACCCCATTTCTTTAGGTTTCCACCCATAGCCGAAGAGGAGTCAATAAACCTCCCAGGCAGATTTCTGCCATGCCTATTCCTCACCTGAATGGTGTTTTCTTGTAGATAAATGACTCGATAGTTCAGAGATCTCCCCCTCCCCCTTTTTTTTTTCGAAGGAATTTTAGTACTTCCTTCTTCGCTAACTCTTTTGATTTGAAAGAAAAAATTAAACAACTAAGAAGAGGAGTGCAGGATTTAGTAAATTATAATTTGAAAGCATGTATAAATTGTCAAATGAGATGGCTATTTATGTAATATAAATTAAGCAATCTAGAAGAGGTTTGGTTTGTCGCTCTACGGTTATCTTGTGCACAAAGGGTTGGTTAAACAGACCGGGTTCTACAGTTTAAAGTATCTAGAAGAAGAGTGCACACTTTAGTAAATTTAATTAGAAAAATTTATACATTATCAAATGAGATTGCTTTTTCCTGATGGAGAGCTTTGTTAGCGAAATTTTTTTTAATAGGAACTAGAAATTTTTTTCTAATAATTGGTTTTCAAAAGACTAATAGAAAACCTTTTTTTTTTTTTTTTTTTTTTTTTTGTATGTCTAAAAATTTAAAGATCTTTTATTCATCTTTATTTACTTTTATTTTAAAATATATAATGCCTTCGTCAATTAAATGCACACTTTTATAATGCGATTATGCTAAAATTTTGATTTTTTTTTTTAAAATTCATTTTCGACTGGGACACTTATGTATTATTTTAAATAAAATTATTCTAACTGAAAAAAAAAAATTAAAATCTGTTAAATTAATTGCAATAAAATTTCACAAAAACAAATCAAACATAAGTGTTGAACGTCAGCACTGATAATACTTTATTGTATGCAATAATAGTATTGTATTGTAAAATTATGCTGTGTAGGTATCATGTTATACCTAATGAGACAATGATTCCTATACTGCGCCAGGCATCTAAAAGAACCACTTTTTCTTTACAAGAATACTTCAAAATATTTTAAAATATCCATAATATTAGTTCCATTTTTCAATTCAAAGATATAGGATACCACAACTAGCAGACTGGTAAACCAATAACTTACTTAATAATAACTATTTACAAGAATCTCAATAAACTTTTACTATGTGGTTCTCAACAAAATTTTTCTTGGATTTCTTGGTACTTTGTGTTTGTATATAAATAGTTGTTGGTTTCAGTTATCGTTAAGATTGGTTTAAAAAATAAAATAAAAGGATTAAATCAACTATAACTTTTTTGATTGTAATTATGTGTGATATAATTTTTAAATGTTTTTTTTTCTTCACTGATGAGCACTTAAAATTGGACAATGTTTTTATTGAACAATATCAAGCATTGTTAAGTGAAAATAATGCGCGGGCACTGTGAAACAATGGCCGAAGAATGAAGAAGAGTAAATATCGAATATACCTAAACCTTTTACACGAGAGAGGCGCACGAAAAATTATGCATAAAAAGAATTACTGTCTCTGTCGATAAAGTGAAGTTTGCTTCCAAACGTAAAACAAAATAATAACGAAAAACATTTAATTCGATAAATTCACAATATTTTATATTTACATTTTAAAGAGAATAAAAAAACACATAATGAATTTTAATACTTAAAGAGAACATATTCTTTTTCAGTTGTTTGCTTAGCATTCTATAAAGATTACGCTTTATTTTCTGTTCGTTTCTGACAAAAAAAGTGAAAGTTTTTGTTTTCGCGAGGCTGGAATATCACTGGAACTATTAAAAATGGTATCGTCATATAAAAATGTTAATTATTAATTTAAAACACAGATTTTGACTTTGATTTCACTAAAAAAATTGCAAAAGTATGTATTACCTACTCACAATTTCAAAGAGCTAAAAACTGGGTATTTTTAAAAACTTAGTTAATTATGTATTTTTGAGAATTTCCAATAAATGAAATTTGTGAGAGTTCTCTAAGTTGCCACAAGAAAACAAGTTCTACAAAAATTGCAGAATTTTCTTAAATGTTTTTTTTAAATTTAAATATATTTGTAAGCAGGTTCTGTTACAAATAATTTTAAATGATTGCCTATCAGCTGTGCAATAATTTATTGTCCATTATAATTCGAGACAATTTATAAAGAAATTAATTAATATTAAGCTATCTAATTAGTAATATAAAATAATCTAATTCATTTTTTCAATTAGATAACTTACTATTAATGAAACGTCGACAATAAACTTAAGTATTATATACTTAATTATACTTAATTAAACTTATATATAATATATATATATTTTTTTTTTTCTAAATAGTAAATTTCAAAAACTTCATAGTTCCTTTCAATTTGCTAATTGTACATAATTAGGTTTATATTTCGTGGCTATAGTTATTAAGAAACGTTTGAAAATTAATTTTTTTAAAAAATGAGGATGATTGTGTTGTTTTTCTTATCCCATTTGGTAGACAGCAGCATCTAGACCCAGCCCACGAACCCGTATGGTCTCATGGTTGACGGGAAATAGGGACAGCTTCTATTTTGATGGAGCATTCGTAGGTAGAAATCTGACTTGGCTGCGTGGCGCTGATTGGCGCTGTAGGGTTGTCAGACCTACGCTCATAACTCAGGGTAATATGCAGCTTCACTTTGGTGAGGAACCACGAAGTGCTGAAGACTGGCTAAACCTTAAGACAACGCTCTACGAACACATTAGACCTACGGCTTAAAGTGGATTCGAACCACTACAAATATCCATGGCATCCGCCAGGACTAGTACTGAAGATAGTCACTCGGCCATCAGGCTCTAAGGACGATTACAGCTAGTTTGATTCAATACTACGAAAATATGTGCAGTGGAATTGCAGATATAATAATTGCTTAATTTGTTCAGAAAAATTGTTGCGATCGGTGATATGTGTTAGTTGTTCTTTAACCATTTGATTATAAGATTAATCATATTGTGCGAAGTGTCCACGCAATTGTTGGTTTTGGGAAAACCTGGTTTCAACAAGAACTTTGTTCTTAATATAACTCGCTACAATGAAATGAAATGAAACACATGTCTCGAATGTATGAAATATATTTTAAATTTTTCTATTAATGTCATATATTTTAAGCCTTTATTGTTTTTATTGCTGCGTGCAATCTGCTACATTGTTATCGATATACAGTGAATGAAAAGTAACGACAAAATTATTATTTTATTTTATTTTTTCTTCAGTTACTTTCTTTCTGGCATCTCAGAAGAATGTATTTTAATTAATAATTTTAACTACCGCGTTTTTATCTTTCCAAATTTGTCAAAAAATAATGCTTAAAAATTCAATACCAATTTAAGTTGAATATTCCAAATTTTTCAGTATATTTTGGGAATCCTAACGGCTATCTATAATGGTTCGTAAACAGGTTCTGGTACAAATCATTTTAAATAATTGCCAATTAGTAGTATAATTTATTGTCCATTATCTTCCAATACAATTTTGAGTAATGATTTTCAGCCTATGTGCCATGTAGAAAATACATAATATCTTCTACGAAATGTTCGTGATAGAAAAAGAAAAGTTGATAAATACTGGATTAAAGAATGATATATAGTTTATTGGACAAAGTAATTTATGAGTTTATGAATAAAGATTTCCTTTGTAATAAAACGCGATTTTTATCATCAGAGTATTATAATTGAATTAAAATTAATATATAATGTGCCCAATGATATTTTTGTATATTGAGTATTAAAAATATATATAAATGTATCAAGTCAATGGTATTTTGTATATTGAGTATTAAAAATAATGTATCAAACCCAATGGTATTTTGTATATTGAGTATTAAAAATACGTATATAATGTATCAAGTCCCATGGTATTTCGTCTTGAGTACGTATATATGATGTATCAAGCCCAATGATATTTTGCGTATTGAGTATTAAAAATATGTATATAATGTATCAAGCCCAATGGTATTTTGTATATTGAGTACGTATATGATGTATCAAGCACAAAAGATATTTCGTATATTTAATAAAAATACATATATATGTTAATGTATCAAGCCCAATGGTATTTTTGTGTATTGAGTAAGTATATGATGTATCAAGCCCAATGGTATTTCGTATATTTAATAAAAATACATACATAATGTATCAAGCCCAATGATATTTTTATATTGAGTATTAAAACGGTATTGATTTCATTAAATATTTCATATTGTTAGTTTAAAAGGAAAGGCAAATTGATTAGTAAAAATTGTGAAGCTGTTTTTGTAAATAGCATGGAAGTAGATACATTTTGGTTCTATTAGATCTCTTAACTTGGCCATTTAATCTCCTTGGAAAACAACTCGCTGAAAACAGATCTCGTATTGAGATGGTACCTTACTGTGGACAACCACATACTTCTTTCAATTCGGGGCTTAAAAACAGACGTAACTGTAGAAGGGTGTCCCCGCTGTGTCATTCTGCTTTACGTTCTTTCAACTGTCTTATCCAAATCGGTTGTAAAGGAAGATGGATTGATGCAAGTTGGCATGGGAGGATGGGTCTGGAATGGCAGAAAAGATTTATTGGTTGAGCGGAGGGTGAAAGTCTGTAGTCAAAAGGGAAGACCCTCGCTGAGAGAGAATGACGTGCAAATTATAGAACGTTTTTCAGTGATTTTCTGCAATCATGTCATTGTGCTAACTACGGCATTTTGGCTAATTTTATCATAAGCTTAAGATTTAACTAATTGAGAATTATAAAGCACTTTACAAACTTACATTTTACACTTTACTGGTTACTAATCATAATTATGATGTTCAGAGTAAGTTCTTTTTTTTTTTTTCTTTATTGATCAATTGCAATATATTTAATGACTTATGCCGTTTAGTATTTAAATATTTGTCTAAATTTTAATTTATAAAGAAAAAAAAAAAAATTAATAAAATAATATTTTTCATTTCCTAAAGTCAGAAAGAACCAAACATAATCTTTTAAGTTTTGCAATATTGTTATCTATCAATTATTTAAAGTGTAGGGGACCTGATTGCAGAGTGGCTAGCATTGTAGCACTCAGTACCACAGCTTTCGTATTCGAGTCCCAGCGGTGCCATGGATGTTTGTAATGGTTTGGAATCCACTCTAAACCTTAGGTCCCGATCTAATAGGATCGTAGACGTTGTGTGGGGGGTTGTGTTACTCGCGTCTGTAGCATATCTTCAAGCTACAGTGCCCCCTGGGCAGTGCTAAATGAGTAACAGCGGTGCAGCCATTGTTTATGGCATAAAAGATTAACTGTCTCTGTATTGCCAGCTGCATTAGAACAGCATTTGAACTGTTGAGGGGAAATATAATTAAAATTATTACGATTACTGTTAATTTGAATTAATTAAATTAATAACATATCTTGAAAAATTCTGAATGGCTTTTATTTTATAAATACAAGTATTGAGAACTTTATATATGTATGTATATATATATATATATGTAAGAAATTATAGCATAAGATACGTATATATATATATATATATATATACGTATCTTATGCTATAATTTCTACAAGTCGTGATGAAATATTTCTAATTAACTTAATATGCCTACTTTTCATTATTAATGTTTTCCACCACATATTTTCCACGCGTTTTTAAAATTTGTTTCAGCATTCTTTATGTAAATTTTTCGGTTTTACACATTGGATACGTTGAATTGAATACACTGAATTGGATATAAATATACAATCCATAAAAAAATCTATAGAATATTTAAATATAAAAGGAAAGTGAAGAATTCATGATAGCATTACATCAATAATCCTTAAAAATTCAGTTTTAGAATTCAAAATAGGTTTGTGGTTTGTATAACTAATAAAATTTTAATTAAAAATTATTAATTATATAAAAATATAGCGAAATTTGAGGAGTCATAATTAATGGATTTTAAGTATTTATACAAAAAGTTTAATTTTGTTTAACTTCTAAATCATAATTTTAAGGAAAATCATATATTGCCAGATGATTCTTAAACTAATATTTTAAGAACTCTATTTTATTAAAAAAACTATGGTATTTAATTAAATAAATTTATAAAAATTTTTGCTCACTTTCGTTTAGTCACCAAATAAAAAATAATAGATTCAGGGGAAAAAAGTCGGACTTTACAATGATATGTTTTTAAGTAATAAAAATATAAAAGCACGTCAATATTTTTTATAATTTGTGGAGATAAAGTAAAATTGAAGTTAGAATAGCATTATTTGTGTTCCTTTTCTTATACAGTCTTCAGAAATAAAAAATGATTTAAAGCAAATTGGTTTTAATATATTGTTTTGATGAAATTCAACATTTCTATATTCATCAACAATAATGGTAAATAATCTTAATTCTTTATGTGCAAAAAAATAAATAAATAAATAAAAATAAAAATAATAAATAAATAAATAACATAAAACATAAAATAAAATAAGATGGAGAACAGAACCTCTAGTTCCGTTTAAGTACCTCCAAATTTGATTGCAGTTGCAATTTTCCCATAGTAGTTATCACAAACCCTTAGCTGTAGAAAAAACGTTTCATTTGCTCATCAATTATTAGTGGTTAGCCGTACCGAACAATAGTAATACGTTTCTTGGAGCAGAAATATCTAACCACGTATCCTGATGACGAAAATAATTAAAAAATTATATATATATATATATATAAATATATATATATATATATATATATATATATATATATATATATATATATATATATATATATATATATACGCTATATGTGTGTGTGTAGTCAAAAATGAAATTGTTTATTATTTATTTATTTTAAACAACATACATTCTTTTAAATTAAATTAATAATTTACATTTTTTTAATTAAAATTTAAAATGATCAATGTGATATTGGATATTCCAAAAATTTGGTTTGATGCCCTTTGTTAATGCAATTCTAACCAATTAATGTAATCTAGTTCCAACTTTAATTTACGTAAGATTACATCTTTGGCGTACCCTCAAGTATCATGCGTATCCTCTGGGTACGCATACTACACTTTGATATCATCACTGCCCTAGAGCAAAGGACCCTTATCTTCAAATATATTGCCGGTATACTCTTCAAGCGACTATAAGTACATGATTTTTTATTTTCTATTTCTATTTTCTTTCTTTTATTCTCACAGTTTTGTCAATAATTTAAAATTGACAGGACAGCAAACCGCTTAGAATTTCACGGTCACTTTTTCTAACAATAGCTTTGGAAGAAAGCCTCCGCGGCCCCTACTTTAGCAAAGGTGTTTAGTTCCAATGACAGAACATTTAGACCCATCCTTTTCATGCGTTTACCAACCCTAGTATTAGATCCGCAGGACACCTTTAGGACAACATTCCAAGAAATGCCGCCTCAATGCCAACATTTTCCTGCCTGAGTCTGGAATCCTCCCGACCGCAGTTTATCAATAGTTCATCTCCAAAACAGCTGTCTGGCCGTTTTGTGTTAAACTCCCAAGGACAAAAACGCTTCAAAACCTCACGCAAGCAATTAAAACAAACTAGTCTTGTCAATGGCCTTTGACGAAAAGCGTGTAAACTGAGACCACCCGCCTGCCTTTCCGTTACAAACACAGTGAGTGATGAAGGAGCTTTCAAGTCTATTCATCCTCTTTCAAGAAGTCAACTGCCCAACGCTCGGGGTCAACAATTAAATGACATGGGGAAAACTGGGCGGAAAGTGAAGATTTGTGTTTTCTACTGTTGACTCACCACAGGGGTCAGCCCAAGGAGATAAAGAGACCAAGATTCAGGAATGCTCGCTCGACATTACAAGTACTCTTGGATGTATAATTCATTCAAAGCCTGGTGCCACCTTTCAGCCATAACTTTCTTTTTTACTCTCTTGTGTTTCGGGGAATTAGAGAGGAGTTCCAAAGCGGAAGTTATAATACATCAAGTAGTAAATGAAGTTCTGAAATAGGGTAGAACCTTACTCTTTGTCTGCTAAGTAACTTAATGGTCATAAATAACAAATTGGTCACAGAACATTTGAAGCAAGTGATCAATTGGAGAGATAGAATGGAGAAAAAGTACATTAACTTGTAAGTAAATTAACTTGTTTGTAAGTAAATTAAATAAATTTAATACTCGCAATTATGTAGATATATATGTATTGACATAAAATAAAATAAAATCCCGATACCAAAAAGGGAATTGAGCTAGGTGTTATTTTATCTTTCGAATAGGGCGTTGTGAATTGGATTTGAGTCAAGAATGTCTTTAAAAGGAGATGAAGTCACTATCAGAAGCGTACTTAGTTTGAAAGAGGCCGTGCAAATAGGGCAAATTTTCTTTTTCACGATATTGTAGAAAGATTTATTCGACTTTCTATTGGCACTTGAGTGACAGCCTCGAGTCAGATACTTGCAGTGTTCGTATCACTAACTCAAATCATTGTCCCTTGTGATTTCAGTAATGTTAAACTAGAGCTCATTAGAGGGAGGAATAGTGATCTGCTGTGTTCTTGGATGGAAGCTGTTAATGTCTCGGCGTCATGATAACCATCCGTTGATTAGATAGAGACTAGGTGAGTGCTTGCAACAGAGTAGTAGACACACTGGACTTAAACCAAAAATTATAGTCTGGGGAGCAGAAGAAATATTCTCGTCGTTATCACAAGCATTCTGACAGCAAATTTGTGCGTCTGACTGATTGAACTGGCTGTGTTGTAATTTTAAGTCCATTCCAGGACAGATTTTTCAACAGGATAACTCTCGTCCTCATACCACTGCTGTCACTCAACGAGCTCTACAGTGTGTTGGCATGTTGTCTTATCGTGCGTGATCACCAAATCTTTGTACCATCAAGCCCTTATGGGGAGTTATTGGACGATAAATCCAGCGTCATCTTCAATCAGCGTAGATCATTTCTTGTATTGCATTCTTGTATTCAAAATCATGGAGCCATCCGTTGATTAGATAGAGACATAAGCTTAGAAAAATAAACTTTTATTGTAAATTTCTACATAAAAGGAAAAAAAAAAAAAAAAATTATTTGAATTTGATTTGTACAATTCTTAAAATATGTTTTTACTGCACAAACCTATATTTAGTAAAATCATAAGTGAATTTAATGAATTTTTTATTTACTTCGATAAAAATATTCATTAAAATTAATATAAGCTAAATCTTACTTTTTCGAAGTTGAGGTTAATGGCATATGAATTTTTATTTAGATAATATCCAGCCTTATAAATATCCATATATTGTTAAATGGATATTTAAAATTACTATGAAATGCATAAAACTAATTAATAAACAGAATTTTACAATGCAAATTTTGCATTAGTTAATTGACACCCCATGCATACAATTTTGATGAAATAAATCTTTATACAAAGCAATCAATAGAAAGAAGAAAAATGAAGGAAAAAAAGTTGTTTTTGCCACCTTGCATATTACTCTAATGCTTTTGTAAGAAGTCGAGTTCTTGACGCCTTCCACTTCCAATGTTCTTCCAGGAAGAAGCCCTAAAAGGTCTAATAAATGTTGTTACAGAGGGGGAAAGACGGTTGTGGAATGAAAGGCTGAAGGCCTAAGTTCATGCAATTGGCTGGTGAAGTCACACAACTGCTAATACACTCCTTTAGCACCAGCTTTTGAATTGCAGATGTAGCAAAACTGGACATCGCTACTTAACAAGTCCGTTTTTAAACCAATAGGAATACGTGGACGTCGCGTGTTTTAGCTTTTTTGCGAATACAGTTTATGGTAAATAAGGTCGTGGCTTTTCTAGGTACTGATTAGTCATAAGTGTTCGTGAAACAATCACTCATTTAAATATTTGCGAGAACAAACTGTTAGTTTGTCATTAAATCATTTTTCAATAAAAAATAAACCCGTTTTTTGAATATTAATACAGTGGATTGCTAATATTAGATAATCACAATACAAGATAATTGAAATCGTAAAATGTCATGGAGAGATTGGGGATTAGTAGTTTTCTCTGAACATGTAGTCATTGTTATTAGAAATGAAATAACAACTGCTAGCAGTAATAAAATATTACTGACGTCAATAAAATCAAAATACTCCGCATGCAAACAAGGGTTAGGGAGGGATAAAATAAAACGAATTTTTTTCTTCTGTGTATGGGTTTGTGTGTGTGGATAGTTAAAATAGGTATGCTGACAAGTTGGCAGTTAAAATAAAAAATAATAACGGATAACAGAAAAAATTATTAACTAAGAAATGCACGGTATCGGTTAACTAAGAACTACAACCGCTTGGAAGTAAATAAGTTTTTATAAAATAAAGGTATTGACCTATAAAAGCCAAATGTTTATGGAATTTGTTATTTAGTACAAAGCAGGAAAAAAACCCCATTATTATCTTGTTTGCAACTGACACTTTCTAATAAATATCTTCTTAGAAGATACATTGTTTGTGAATAAATCACTGAAAATGTATAAAAATACTCATAGAAAACTGAATTCGTAATCCTTTCCTTTAACAGATTTCGTATCTGCCACGAAATCTGGAGGTCCCATTCTAAGTAGATCATGATGAGACAAAGACTAGTTTAGTGGCATCTTAATGCTATCTGTGAACATCTGATATGTGATCTTATTGGGAAAAAAATTTATCATGGTTGTAAAAAAAAAAAAGGCAAGAATCTTAACGGATGATGTTCGTTTACCGAGATGAAATAATTCATATTTTGATTCTTATTCTAATATTAATTAATTATTTCAGTTACATTTGTTTCTATTTCACCAGATATCATAATTATTACTATTTGCGTTTTATCATATTGTATGCTTATGAATTTTTTTTTTTGTAGTATGCATGCAAATCAAGGTTATCCAACCCTCCGCCTAGAGTTGATAAGAATGCGTTCAACATGAAACTGGGTATGTATTTAAAATATTGAGACTTTTAACAGTAACTTATACCTATAATCTGCAGCTGTGGATAATTCGTTTGTATGATCAGTCATCCTTCTACGGTTGCATCAGTGTGTTCAGTGCAAAATCTCTACAGAAATGCTAGAACATCCCTGGTCATCATCAACAGTGGACAACGTCATGTATCACATATAAAAGCCTACTCGACTCGGCACTGCTATGTTATTTCGAGTTATCTAGGTTTCCCTACCATCCTAGACATTTGTAAACCTCGTGCTGAGACATCTGTTTAATTCGTCGATTATTTGTTATTGCTAATTTATTTAACTACATTCGCGATGCTAAAATAATATTTTAACAATTAATTTACGTCTTATCAAAAGGTAAGTAAATGGAAGAAAAAGGCATATTTTTGTAAAAACTAAAATTAAACTAAGAAAATATTTACTGTACATATTTCATAAAATTACACACAAGTAAGCTTCCAGAAAATATTTTTATTCATTTTTACTTCGTCTTAAGCCTTTTTATTCTCTCTCAACCTTGGTGTATAATTCCATCTTGCCTTCTATTATAAAAATATATCTTCCTTCTACTATCCTCTATTTCTGTAAGATGATCCTTTTACAGTGCTTAATAATTTTATAATTTTTTGTGCTTTTCTCAATTTAAAATTTCATATTTTTTTCAGACAAAAGGTGCAGTTTTTTTCACTAATCAAAAACAATGTGGTGAAATTAACAACAAATAAATTGTAATCATAGCAGCGAAATAAACTTTCTTGTTGCATTATCACTAGTAATAATGTTTAACAATTTCTACACTAATTTGTATTGAAACTTTCTTTTTTTCTTAAATATTCTAATATGGAACTATCTATTATTATCATGGAGTACAATTGAAATATTTCATATTTACCATGTTTAATGTGTTACATCCATTAGAAAAATAAAGATTTGAATGGAATATAGTAAAAAATCTATTTTCTAAAAAAAGAAATTAAGGAAATTTGTGAAAAATTATGTGAGGTTCCATAGTAATTATTGCAGTTTTTGTTTTGAAGCCATGTATATTTTTAATAGGTAGTGTATATGAAATATATGTAATATTTTTTTTATGAAGACTTATCTTTTTCATGAACTAATGTGTGATCCTTACTGTTAATGTGCACTACAATAAAAAATAACAGGCTAAGTGAAAATGGTAGCGACTATGTCTGTTTTCAAAGTTTTCTCTCGGGTAATAAGAAAATACGGGAAATTGCTTTGAAAAGTTGTACTGGAAGACAATAGAACCTCTTCTATATTTACCAGAGACTGCAATTGAATTTGAGGATTCATAGCATATAAAAATAATAATAAACAAGTAATATATATATAAAAAAAAAATTTAAGTCAATTCCTACTTTTTTTCCACTGTATTACAGAAAATCCTCTATAAATAATTTTCATGTATTTTTTTAAGTTTATCTGGCGCCATCTATTGGCAGATATATGCAACTTAAATCTGAAAAAAAAAAAACTAAAATTAATTAATTAAATTTAATGAATGAATTAATATTTGAAAAACTGTATTAACATAAAGTGTCCTCCACTACAAGTTAAAAAATGTATTTGAACTTGAGTGGGGGAATAAAGTATTTTATGAACGATTGAAAATTTGAACAAGATAAATACAGGGAGAATGTGAGCTAATAGAAGGAATTTAAAAAAAAAAAAAACACACACTATAGTGACTACATTCATCAAGAAGATAGATATGCACTCTATAAAACAGAAAAACCTATTCACAGTGATGCTTCGGAGGTACGTGAAAGACGGTAAACTCATGATCATTTGCGAGTAAAGAGTCGTGTATCACGTGAGTGCGAAGTTTTTCATAAGTCGTTATGCCTGATTTCAGTAGCTGTACATCATAAGTACATCGGATTTAAAATGCATGCTTATAATGACATGGGAAGTAAAGGGCTCTGAAGGATTATACGTCTGAAAATTAAAAGAGAAATTATCAGCATATGCTTTATAGCCGGTGCATTTGAGATATTGAGTTTCCCAGATGCTAGTGTCTGGTTTCCCATTCTGGTTGTTATGTTAAAAAGAAAAACGAAAATTCCATTTCTGAAAACATCAAACTCTACCCTGCATTAACAAACTTTACTTCGATCTTCAGTTTCAAATGTTGTTCGTATGTTTTCTGCTTCCTTAAAGTTTTTTTTTATTTTTGTGATTGTATATTATAATTTCTATTTATTTTCATTATATATGTGTCTATATGTCTGCTTATATGTTTATATGTCTTTTGGGCATTTATGTATTTTGATATTGCTTAATTGTCCTCTCTAGTTTGTCCATCCGCCCCCTTTTTTCTTTCTTTCTTTTTTTTTTTTTTTTTTAACTTCTTTCTCTCCCTATTAACTGTTTGCTTTAAATTTTTTAATTTCTGCTAATTTTGGGATTACTTTGTTTTATTATATTTGAATTCTGAGCAGATGTGCACTACGTGCACAGGTACTCGACTCTCCTATCCAATCTAGTATTCTGGTTGTTCAGTGGAGGATTTTCGCACAAACAGACAGCTCTGTATTTGCGGCATATTCTTGCTATATATATATATTTATGATATATGGCATACAACTTTTAATTATTTTCGTCATACGTTGAGCAATCGAAACATGTTTGAGATCGTTGTCATAGAAGATATGAATTCAATTGTTACTTAACAGAAGCAGTACTAACTATCCCGGTTGTATTTTAGCGAAGAAATAAATTAACATATGAGAACTATTATTAATTTTGCGAATTGATTAAAATGATTGGCAAAATAAGAACTGTTAGAAGCATTTTGCAATGGAATACAAAATCTGTAAGTTATATCATTAAATGTTATTATAGTCAGGTTTACTTTTAATGTAATGTATCCTATGCAACATTCGTTGGTTGTTGCCGCCAATAATGATGCTGCTTATATATCGTAGTGAATTTAATTAACTTACATGAACTAATGCTTGTAATTCAATTAAAAATTCAATAATGCAAAGATCATCAGACAGTAAAGCAATAAAAATAATAGTTGACTAATGTTCATCTTGTATAATTAATAAACTTTATGTTAAACACATATGGCAGGCTTTGAATTTGATGACAGTAATTAATACATTAATTATAGTAGTAGACGTGATTTACTAAATGATTTGTAATTAATGATGCCAGAAGTAGAGCATAGTATTAAATTTTTATTACTGTAAATAGTTGTACAAGCAAATTAAAAATATTCATTTACATGTCATTAGCGAAACATACCTCACCACACATACGTGTCGCGAATTAAAAACTTTCTTTTTGTATTATTTTAAAAATTTATACAGTGCGCATAGTTGCGAGTAATTTTATTAAAATATGCGTAATAATCCATCGCTATATCGTACATTTCTTGAAGCATAAAGAGCGATGTACGGAAAACACCATATAACTGTCGTTTTTTCTACTTTCTAATGCCAGTTTAAATTTTTAAACTGTAGTAACTGGAATTATAAAGTTGAATTTAAAAGTAAGATTTATATTTTAGTTAACAGCATTCAAAACGAAGTATAATGCTGCAATTTAATTTCTATTCATGTTAACATAAAAGCAACATAAGAAAAATGCGCATGTTAAAATATCTCAATGTTTATTTGGATCCTTTTGTTTATCTTCCGAAGAAAATATTGATATTCATAAACCGAATGTACCACAATTTTGTGTTTGCAATCTGCCGCTTTGTGTAAACTACTGGAGTAATTTTCTTAGAAAAGAAATGAAAGATCTACAGATTACATAGATTTACTAAGTTTACTATTAGATAACTGCTTAATAAATTTATTGCTTTCGTTTGAAATCTATTTTTTTTAAATTCTTTCTATTAGCTCACACTCTCCCTATATATATCTTGTTCAAATTTTAATCGTTAATAAAACACTTTTTATTCATCCACTCAAGTTCAAATGCATTTTTTTTTTTTAACTTGTAGTGGATGACACTTGATGTTAATACAGTTTTTTTTCAAATATTAATTAATTCATTCAATTTAATTAAATAATTATATTTTTTAGATTTAAGTGGCATATATCTACCAACAGATGGCTCCAGATAAATTTTAAAAAATGACTGAAAATTATTTATAAAAGGACTTTCTGCAATATAGTGAAAAAAAAGTAGGAAATGACTTTAAAATTCTTTTTTTATATTACTTGTTATTTAAACAATTTATCAAACATTGCAAGAAACAATTGTTTGTTCAATCAATTTTAGTACTTTCCGCCTTAATATTTTTAGATTTGTTAATTTATTTATTATTTTCGCTTTTCTTTCACTTTACCTTTATATACCATTTTTTAAAGTTTTTTCTTTGACAGCAATTTTAGCCTTTCTATAAAAATTGTGTGTTCTTATATTAAAATTAATAATTTTTATTAAATATAATATTTCTTCTATCTACAATGGTACAAATTGAAAGTAAAATAGCAATGTATAGATAAATTGGCATTTTTTTTTCTGGCATATTTTATGAGGGTAATATTTAATTATTATTTTTGAACAGTGTTATAATAAATCAGAAGTGTAATAAGATTTACTAAAAATAATTAAATAAATAAATAAACAATAATAATAATAATAATAATAATAAAAAACCCTCGCCCGATACCACAGTCTCGGGGGTGCCATGGATGTTTGTAGTGGTTCGGAATCCACTTTAAACCGTACGTCTTGGTCTAATATGACTGCTTGTCATAGAGCTGACAACCCTACACCGTAAAAGAAAACGTCTCCTGTCTCGAAATCTGCCAGTAGACTGATGGTCTTGGCCCATCATGGGCTGTTGCGCCAATGAAGAAGAAGAATCACATTATTAAATACCCCTCTGGGAGATAAATAGATATTGTTACCCTTGAATGCCTATTGAGGGAATACGATTTAATACAAAACAATCAACATTAGAAAAATTTAATGTATTCTAATTGGTATTTTCTCCGTTAAAAAGAGAGGAAAATAATTCTCTCACATAGTTAAATTTAAGATCCATTAAAAATAATTTTTGTAGTCTTTAATTTGGAATGTCGCGCTTCATAATTAGTCATCATCCTCATCGTTCTACCATCAAATTTATATATATATATATATATATATATATATATATATACTCAATGTCTATTTTAATGACCATAATGCGGATATTGAACTTCATTAAAAGATTTTGTTATGTCAATTGTTCAACAATAGGTAGAGAGAAGACCAGGGGAAAGGTGGATTGACAGTGTTGAAGTGGATCTTAGACAACTGAAAATTATTAACTGGAAGAGATTGACTTTGGAGAGAGACAGATGGAGAGCTGTTTTGCTGGAGGCTCCAAGGCAGTAATGCCAGTAAAGAAGAATATAGATGTTGACATTCCTGGTAATATACGAAAAGATTTTTGTAAATTTGAAGCAAAATAATTTTTCTAAAAATGTTTAATTCACATTTTTGTAATAACATTTTGTAAGATTTTTTTTTTTTTATTCTTAGATTCTTATGATTTTTGCATTTTCTTTGGAATGATCTGTATAGTCAAGTTTGACTTCAGTTCAACTTTTGAATCTCTTAGTCTGGTGCCCAAAATTTGGAGGTGTAATTTATTTATTTATTGTATTTGAATCGTTGCGGAACTATTGAAACTTTTAAAAAAGAAGTTTCGTCTGAATGATTTAACTCGAATGAAGATAATTAAATTATGAATTAAAAGAGAATCTGTGAATTGATTAGTAATTCAGTGAGATCGCAAACAGGAACTCTCAATCAAAACTTAAATGCATACTCATTCATGCTTACGAAATTTAACATAAGAAGGAAATTTTAAGGTGCAAAGCAGGATATGGCATACAAATGATCAATAATACATAATGAATGCACATGTCTCAGCACTGTAGAGCTGTGGAGCTGACGTACGAATGGAATGATTATACTGTATATTAAAGAGCCAGACATCTATTATGTCGTTTTCGAACTGAAAAGTGTTTTGGTATATTATGTTGGGTGCTATATAGGTATTTGGAATGCATTGAAAAGGCTGTCTGCCTCGTCAAATCGTCAGCAATAAGCAAATGACTGGATTTGATGACTCCTGAATTAGCGTTGGAAGCGCTGTTTTCCTGCAAGCAATTTATAATCACACTACTTAAAGTATGGTTGCTTTGGCTTCTATTGATAATCATAAGCAATGGTAATTGCTGCAAATTGAGACACATTTAACATCAAAGAGGCCGAATTCTGATTTATGTTTTTCAGCACACGAGGCTTAATTCAACACGCTTTCTTTAGGCACTATATTCTAACATTGATTAATCACATATTATCCGTATTAATAGCTGCAGTAAAAAAAGATTCTTCCTTTACTTGCTCATTCGTCACACCTATTGAATTCAAACCGAATATCGTCAACTGTTCTGTAACTGTCATAACCAATGAATAATAAATTAGAAACATCTTGGCCTTCAGAATATATCAGAAGTCTGTTTGATTTGATAAGATGACGTAACATTTAAAAATGATTGATTTAGTGGCCATACGAACTATTAGTTTTATGCTTAATACATTTGTATAGGTCTGCAACTTTAATCATATATTTATGTAACAACTATTTATAAATATTTATGTATGATAATTTTAAATCATTCGTTTATTTTAAATGAGATTTACAGTTACAATCGCTTTCTAGGTTATCGGTAGTTAAAAAGTTTTGCTACATTGGAATAATATTAAAATATTACATAGAAATAAAACTTTAATTTTATTTTTTGGATTAAAAAATGCACTTTATCATCTCTACATTTTACTGAATTTATATTTATTAGTAAGAAAAATGTACATCGTTATTTAAAATATTATTTATAAATTTAAACTTGATCAGTAAAATACATGTTCAATTTATAAAAATTCCACGGGAAAATAAATACATTTTTTCTTAATAACAATTCGCAAAGTTCTGAAAATATCTATTAATATCAAATATTAACACTAATGCACTAAATTTACCAAGTTGGATAAATTAACCAAATTATTTGTAAATTTAATGTTAAGCATTCCAGCCATTAAAATAAGGATTATATTCATGATTTGATATATTCATTTCTTATCAAGAACACTTTTAAGTTTAACTTAAAAGTCCATATTCCGAATGAATTTCACTTATATAATGTTATAAGCCTCCGAATGAATTTCACTTGTATAAGTTTATAAACATCCGAATGAATTTCACTTGTATAACTTTATAAACCTATTTCAAAATATATAATAACATCTTTCTCAAATTATTATCGAGGTCCTGTGTATGTATGGTCGAATGATGAAATTAGAATCAACTTAGCAATTTTTTTTTTTTTACAAATATGGTTGATTCATTTCAAGAAAAATTCAAACCAATATACGTATATAAAAAATATAAAAAAAATTCACACTAACATACCAATATTATTAACGGACAATAAATTAAAACCAATTAGTTTTGGTAAAGCTGCATTAATAGACATCCGAAGAAATATATTCTGTTTGAAGAATTTCACGAAAAGCAGTTAAACTTCGAGACACAACCCTGAAAGTTGTTTTACAGATCTCAAAAGCAAACCCTTGACACAAAACTCAGTCTAGACCTATTCGTTTACAGTTCTTTATGACCACTAACCCGGCACTAAATATTGACTTATCTCTATCTCTTCCTGGGCATAAATAAGTTTCTTTCCTTTAAAAAAAAAAAAGCACCCCTGAAGAGTTCTGAGGAAAGGCCCCTACATTAAGCGAAGGAACTACCCTTGAAGAGATAATCTGTCTGAGTAAATGTTGCAGTGCATCTTGCTTGAAACATCGAGTAAAGAAATGTAAAAACAAAGATTTGTGTCTCAACAGATCCCGATAACACTGAAGGAATGGATGGACTTGGGGTGGTAGACTTCTTCGCAATTTGGGAGAAGATCTTGAGACTGTTTGTCAACTCTGTTGAAGATTTCGACGCCTAGCCTCCCCCTGCAAGACTTTTTAGGTGGGGGGCAGTTATCGTTCAGATAAATAATTGCTGGCCTTCTTTTTAACGTCTCAGGTTCACGGAATTTCCAAGAGTAATCTAGACGCATCAAAAAGGACATAAATTAGTTTTCTGCCAAGTTTCTTGTAGTTTGTTATCGTTTGTTAGATCTTTGACTCGGTATGTTTAGTTAGAGATGTTGAGTGAAATAATTCATTTTTACAAATTTTCAGCAATTTTCTGTCTTGAAAAATGTTTTTCCCCCTGTACTAATGTTAATGTTAGTAACAAATAAATATTAAATTATTTTTAAAAAAATGTGTTTTTAAAAATTATATTTGGGACAGTTTTATCTTTAATGATTGAAAGTAAAAGTAATTTATTTATTTATTTTTCTTCAATTTAATTTTATGTATTTGTATTTTTGATGTTTTTAGTAGTTGTTCGTGTTGTTGTTGTGTTTTTTTGTTCTAATGTTGACGTTAGTAAAACTAAATGTTTAATTATTTCTTAAAAATTTGCTTTTAAAAACTAAATTTGGAGCAGTTTTTCTTTTATTGATTGAAAGTAAAAAGATTTATTAATTTAATATTTTTTTCATTTTAACTTTATGTATTAGTATTTTTGATGTTATTTATAGCTTTCCGGGATTTTATGGATTCTACTGTAATATTAATCTAGACTTTCAGGTACAGCAAATCAAACATTATAATCATAACTCTATATTAATCTTCTACTTTAGGGTAAGTACATTTGATAAGTTTTATTTCATTTTTTGTCTTTTTTATTTTATTGTAATTTCTACATGTCATGTAGGAATTACAATAAAATAAAAAAAAAAAAAATGTATATATAGTTTTATAAAAACAGTATATAATTTTATAAACAACAACATATATTTTTAAAACATTTTTATAAACAACGACAAAATTATATATAGTTTTATAAATAACAACAAAGGGTATATAAAGTTTTATAAACAACAACAAATAGTATATATAGTTTTAAAATAACAGCAAAAGTACATATAGTTTTAAAATAACAACAAAAGTAGTATTTAAAAATTTGATAGCCTTACGTTTTAATTGTCTTCCCCGTAACGAACTTAACCGAAAAACTTCCTATCTATAAAACCCATATAAATGACGCAATTCTACTCCGAAATATTGTATAAAAATACGCCCACGGTAAAAATAACTTTTTTTCAGAAAGAAAAACAGTGTCACTTTCTCAATGATTTATGACTTGCGCCCAGTAAAAAATCGGACCCAAAAGCTCCGTGACTTGAATGGGGCGGGTATTTTTCTGTGTTTGAAATGTGCAAAATCAACCGTGATCTTATTGCCAATAAATGCTTTTTCCATAGGACGGCTGGGGTGAAAGCAGACCCCATAGTTGCCCAACAAGATGTCAGCACCCATAGTCCTTGGTTTCCATGCTTGTCAAGCATGCTTGGCTGGCAGGACTTCTTTCAGTTGCCAGGATGGAGGGTTCTTGAGGGGCCACCACAATCAGAAGCCACAACATGGGCCTTCCAGTGTACCAACCAGGAGTAAGCATCAGTGAACACCCCTCTGCAAAATTTTGACGGGTTTTTTTTTAATAAATAAAATAAGGGGGGAGGGGGATTTCTTTTACTGTTTTGCCCTCTTTGGATTTTTAGTCACTGAGGGGCGGTTTATGTGATACGAATTTTGGTCATATCTTTGTTTCTCAAACGTATAATCTGTCTGTTATTTTAAAACTCTTATTTTATTTTCTCGACTAAATTTTTAGTTATGATCATGATATTTTTTAAAGATAGAAAGAAATTTGAATGTTTATAAATTGATTGGTTTGTAATCCTACTGAAGTTAAAAATACTTAGTTAAAATATCTTGAAATGGAAAAACTTCAGTTGAAATATCTTGAGAAATTGATGTCTTGATGTAATTTAAACCCTGTAGATACAAAAGAGTTTGAATAAAATATTTTTTAATAATTTTTTTTTGTTTGTCAACTTATTGTGTGTACACATATTTAAATTAATTGTGAAAATATATTTATCATTCTGATGCAATAACATTATCATTGTATTATCTATTTATTTTTCCTGTATAAATATTTTAATGTACAACTGAAAGTAAAGTTTTTCTGTAGAAAACTTTTAAGACACGGAACTTTTGCTGAGTTAAACTCATTTAATAATATAATGGTGCCTTCAATCTATGGGTGCTCCATCCCAACAGAAGCTGCCCCCATCCTTTCCCTCCGTCCATAAGACAAGTTCTTGAACTTGGTCTAGATGCTTATGTCTTCCATGTGGGATAGATTTTGTTTGTCGGTCTACGATCATTTTGTGCACACGAGGGCTAAACAGACCAAAACCTATATTTTAAAGTAGATTCCGAACCACTAACAGACGTCTATGTCACCGTCAGGATTGGAGCCTGAAGATCAATGATGTCAATGGCTATCGCTCTATCTGTCCGACCAATTGGGAACTATCTATGCAATAAATGAGTACCTATGGTACCAATTGCCAGAGAGCTAGCCACCAGGCCGCTCCAAGTGAGATAAGAAAAACCACAATAAATTGTAATATAATTATTTTTAAATATAATATCGAATCTAGTAATGTTGGAGACCTTTACCGGATATATGTTAGATGTTTTACTGCTAAACACTTGGAAAAATATTTCGATTTTCAGGAATTTCAAATTTTTTGTTCCAGAAACTCAAATTTTCTGTATTTTTCATTGAATTTAATTTGAAAATATGTATTTTATAATATTTTAGTATATAATAATTATTTAATTTTTTAATGTGTGTTAAATATACCCTACAATAAAATTTCTCTGATGAGAGGATTTTTATTTCGTATCAGTTCTAGACTTGAAGACAATCCCTCGATTTTTAACACCTACTTTTTTTACTACACAAAAGCCATTCTAGTACAGGATAGTGCCAAAATAGGTTTCATTTTCGCTCTACCCCCACATAATATTCCATAGCCATTCCCTCTCAACTTCTATACACATGTTGTGGTTGAGTTTAACTTTTATTTAACAACACAAACTAATATATAATCCAGTCAAAAGCCAATTCTTTCCGACTGGTAGAACAAGCACTATGGTCGATTGCTTTTCTTTTTTTAGGAGTCCTTTTATGCCAGAGACGGAGGGGAAACGGAGATCTTCTGAGGACCCCTGCAGAGCGTTGTACTGCCCTACACCTGGTACTGTGGAACAATTTATAAAAAGCAGTAGGGGTCTGGTACTTTAAATGTCCCACCGTCGCCTTTTCAAGACCAGGCTCGTTTGTGAGAGCTGGCAGCCTTGCTGAAATTGAGTAATATTACGTAACGCTTTTTTATTGTTAAAATGCTCATTGATGGAGAACACGTGTTGATTTTTCAGTTGTGTCCTCCTCTTTTTGGGGATGGCTATCGTATGGCAGGCACGGAAGGCGTGTCCAATGGATTTATTTCAATGGTGGAGTCCTATTTTTGAACAAAAAAAAAGGAAGACCTTCTGACAATGTAAAGAAGCCTTTAAAATTTGCTGAATATGTTTTTCTTTGTAATACATGTAATAAAAAATCATTGAAATTTATATTTAAAATAAAAAAAAATAATGCATGTATATTAGTGTATTAGAAATTTTGTTGCTCTGTTATATCGTTCAGGGAATCAATTTGATTCAATTTTGTGAACCGTATGACATGAGAAACTGTATGATATTGTCTCATGATTTTCAGGTTTACATATTTTCTGTGTAAGTTTTTTTTTTTTTTATGAATGATTAATTCAAGAAATTTAATGCTACAGGATTTAAAATTAAAATACTTTTTCATTGATATTTAACATGAAAAAGAAATAAATAAAAACTAATAAATCATTGGATCTGAAATTCTCTTGTAACTTTTTGTTAAGTGATTTATTTAACTGATTTATTTTATGTAAAATAAACAAAAAAAATATTGATGCATTTTGTTTATAAATCACCTTTCTTTTTTTTTTTTTTTTTGGGGGGTAGGGATTATTGGTATTTTAAAGTTACCAATTCCTTCTCAAATGTGACCGTAAAATTAAAATAAGAACATTAAAATTTCGAAAAGAATCTCTGATTTAATTATGAGGTTTTTTTTTTTTTGTTAACAATATGCATTGCTGTTGGATAATTTTCTTTATATTTACATTATATGTATGCGATATTGTAATTTATATAATTCAAGCAATTAACACAAGGAAATAAACATAATAACATTATAGTATTCAAACATATATAATGTTTATTCAAACATTATAGTGTTATTATTTATAATAACATTATAACATTATCTGTCACATGTCTGCAGTATTAGTAGCAATGCACGTAGATCAAATGCCAATTATAAACTAATTGGCATTTGATCTACATGCATTGCTACAAATATTGCATACATGTGACAAATTAAGCATCAACCAGATACAAAAAATCCAGAGGACTACTACACTAACTCCCACTTTGCCATTACAATTTTTGAAGAACATCTTCAGTGGCAGCCTTTTATTCCAATAATCCATCATCTTTCTTTTGACCCAGTTGAAGGTCTTTCCTTCGGACAGCTTTATTATGCCTGTCGAAGTACAGACGTCTTTGAGATCTTTTGTGGAATTTAAACAGACTTTTTATTATTATTCAAAACAGCTCAGATCCTGCAATATGTTATTTGATTTTATACGCATATAAATTACTAAAATTTACCAAATCAGTAAAATCTACAGTTAATAATTACTAACGATCATTTACCAAACAACTAGAAAATTTTACATAAAACTGCAAATAACATGACGTTTGTAGGTTAGAATCTTTGTTTCTTTTTCCCAAGAGCTCTCATTTGCCTTATATATACAAAACTATCAACAAGAAAACTCCTCATGATATACGTTCATCCTTTCAAATAAATAAGCGAACAAACAGCGAGAGATAAAGATGAGAGATAGGATGATATTTTATTGTACAGGAATTTTGATACCGAGTCCCATAACGTTGGTGGATGCTCGCAGTTTCCCAAGGCTCTTAAACCAGAGACAGTCACTTCTCCACGGTAACCGCTGAGTTATGTCTCAACTCAGAACTTTCTTCTTCCTCTACAAGCCACTAATATAGCCGCAAGAACCACACGAAACTGTCAAATCATGATCATCTCACTGTTTGCGCAAAAACAAAGAATATGTACCTCATAGACATAAATATATATGAGCGCGTGCATTGGCCAAGCTGAGCCGAAATTCTTCGACCGCCATCTTTGGACACGCCAATGTTATATAAAAGAGGTATCGATGCGGTATCTAGTGGTAACTCTATGGGAAAATTTTAAATTTAAATTAAACGTTAAATACAATTTAAATGTTTAAATTAAGTGCTAAATTTAATTTAAATTAAATGTTAACTTTAAATTCAAGGTTTATATTTAAATTAAACGATGACTAATGTTATGATTTAGTTGAAACTCCGTGTTTCGATTGTGTTGTAACATTATGATATTGCAAAATTAAATAATCAAAGTAAATTTGAGATAAATGTTTAAGATATTAATAATTAAGATAAATGTTTAAAATATTAATAATCAAGAAAATGTTTAAATTTAAATTAAATTTTTTAATTTAAATTGAATGTTAAATTTAAATTAAATGTTAAATTTAAATTCAATATTTATATTTAAATTAAATGGTGACTAATGTTATGATTTAGTTAAAAACTCCGTGTTTTGAATGTGCTATAACATTACGATATTGCACAAGATATTAAATAATCAAAGGAAATTTGAGATAAATGTTTAAGATATTAAATAATCAAAAATGTTTTAATTAAATGTTAAATTTAAATACAATGTTTAAATTTAAGTTAAATGATGACATGTTATGATTTAGATGAACACTCCGTGTTTTGAATGTGTTACATTACGATATTGCACAAAATATTAATTTTTAAAATTGCAATTCTTTTTTTTTTTTTTTCGAAATAGTAATTGAGTGGCAACGCTAATTAGCAAAATGATAATGCTTGACATTTGAAAGTGTTTGACGTTTGACATTTGACCTTAGAATTAACCGTTGGAATATTAAAAAGTTTATAGAATCTTGATTTTTTCATTAACGTGACTTGAAAGATGATTTAGCAGTTTTGCCTCAATCATCTACTTCAACGTCTGATACTGTTAAATTCAAACATAAAAATATCTCGGTTAAAGAGAGAAGTATAAAAATACAAAAGAGATGACTCAAGTTATAGTATCTTTATTAAGTATAATTGAAAATAAGGAAATTTATAAACAGAAAAATAATATTTATAAATGCCAAATCATATTTAATGTTTTTGTCTATTGTATTAAATATATATTTCTATAATATTAAAATTATTTAATAGTTTGTTTGTTCTTTTGTTATACATAAAAGAAGATATTTGTGTATTAGCCTGTTTGTATTGTATGCAACTCCAACATCAAAAATAACACACTTAACACTTATACCACACACTTAATCACTTTATTAAATCAAACACTAAAATTTCAATCTGATACTTTAAGTTTAATAATTATACACTTTCATCAACTAATTTTCTTATTCCCATTTCCTCGAAAAATAATGATATTAATTATCAGAATGTAAAATAAATTAGTTCTGAAAGGTCAAATGTCTCAGCAATTTTTTCTATCTGAATTCATTATATTTTTATCAGAAGCATGTTGAAATAATAATAATAAAAAACAATTAGGATTTTTTTTATTAAGTAAAACTGTAATTCATAAAACTATAATTCGAGTTCAAAATTCAACTAATTTCTCTTAGTTTAATAATTAAATAATTTCTACATATCTGAATGAAAGAAATTAAGAATTGTTTTTATGTTTATATCGTTATAATTTTCCACAATTATATAAGTCTAAAATTTATGTATTTTTCATACTCTAATTTCTTTTTATTTAAACATTCTCATTTATTTTCGTTTTTCCATAACATAATAAATTAAATATTTTTGTGCTGTTTTTAATATTTTAATACGGCTGTGATCAATCAGAAATAAATATATTTATAAATAACTACAGTTACACTTCTAATCAATGCTTCATAACGGAATCAATGTTTTATAATAATGTTTTTTCAGTAATAATATGTTTTTACTGCTTAGAGATATGAAGAATAATATTGAAAAATAACGGAACATTACAAATTATGTAGAAAAAAATATATTAGCAAAAATGTTTTGACTAGCTTACAAAGTACTAAATATTAAAATTTATGAATTTCTATGTGAGATCATGTCATTGCACATAGTATTTGCAAGCGATACTTGATTTCATGCCTTGTGTTAGCAAGATTACGAAAATTTATGAGTTACATCATTTCAGTTCATAAATATAAACAATTTTTCTCAGAATTTTGCATGAATACAGCTTGATAGCTGAAAATGTCCACTTATGATAAATAGTCCAAGTTAAGATCCCACGGTAACATGCTCAGTTAGCTTGTAGGAAGATTCCAGTTCGAATCCATTGCATACGGAGCTTTTTCAGATACATTGTAACAATAAGCATAAAGAGTCCGGCATCATCAATCAGACTGCATGGTGGAAGTATGATGGTTTGCATTTCTTCCATACCACACGTAAAATTTGAACACTGTCCTTAAAAAGTTCTCCCGAAAAGCACCTTAACCCTAATAATTCGTGGGTGGACTGTTTGGGAGCACATAATCCATGTTCTTGCCATTACACAAAATAACTCAAATTATGATCCAATGGTAACGTATTCATTAGCGTGCTGGTTCGAATTCATTGCATAACGGAGTTATGAGATACAAGAGAGCCTTGAAGGCAATTGTAACAATGTGCATGAAGAGTCTGGTATCATCAATCAGACTGTATGGTGGTCTACATTTCTCCCATACGACACATATAATCGCTGAACGGTGTCCTTAAAAGATCTCAAAGAAAGCAATTTTTCACTAATCTTCTGTAGGTGGGCTTTTATGGCCTATCGATTTTAAAAGCATAAACATAAAGCATAACTATCTCATCTAAAAGCTGTAACTTAAAATCTGAAACATGAATAAATCCAATTTTTTTCCTCTGAATATATCCTTCTACATCATAATAATACATAATTTTTCCTCTGAATATATCATATATACAAAAAATCGCAACATATTTTTTTTATCATTTCTTGTATAGCTTGGAAGTACTACAAGGCAAGAAATAGAATTCATGAAATTTTGTAGTTGCATTTACAAATTAATTTATCCGTTTTGTTTTTATATCTTTAAATTTTTTAAAAATAATTTTGTAATGCGTCTAGTTGTTCCCTTACACTTCAGTAGATGGAATATCGGTCTCTTAGAATTTTCTGAATCCCAATATTCAATTTTTCATAATATATATTCCTCAAATGTTCTTCTTATGTTGTTTAAAATGATATTGATTGAAGTCGAAATATGTCGGTCCTTATCTGCTGGCATATATTTAGAGTTACGTTCATAGATAGCAAAAGTGTAATTTAATTAAATGCTCATCTTGTGTAGAATTTCTTCAAGGTGGAAATACATTAGAAACAAAGAAAATCGTTATCTAACCTAACTGGTTTTTGAAGAGAGACTGGCGAATGTCTTGAGAGTCCCTCAAGTACTGTAATTATTTACTAATTGAAGAAAAGACTAATAGGCTTGACGTATAAAGGGTAATTTTACATCCATTAGAAGTCTTCGAAAATGAAACCTCCTCTCTCACAGGAGCATTGGGAAAGTCTGTAGGTCGTAATTAAGTATTAATACAAGATACATTTTATTTTAATAAGATGTGTTCTCCATTTCATTTAGCTTTGATAAATCATCGTGTTTTCTTCTGAATAGTAAGTAGGCATTTCAAAAAAAAATACCTGCACATTAATCTCACATTACAAGATTTTTTATTTTTCTCTTTCAGTAAATAAAAGTTTTTTTTTTTTTTACAACTGGAAATCAGCAGATGCAAATAAATGGAATATATATATTTTTTAAATAACTTTAATTTCCTTAACTTTATATATTTTATTTTCGTATGTACTATTTTAAATATCTTGAATACAAAAGAATAAGACATTATACAACTTTTTTGCAATACCGGTAGATTTACTTATTAAAGAAATTCCTGCAATTATTATTAGTATTATTATTAATATCTCACATTAAAAGATTATTTTTTTTTTTGTTTCAGTAAATAAATTTTTTTTTTTTTTATAACTGGAAATCAGAAGATGTAAATAAATGGAATATTTTTTTAAATTAAAATAACTTTTAGAAGCAAATAGTTTAATTTCTTTAAAATTATATATTTTATTTTCATATATACTATTTCAAATATCTTGAATACAAATGAAAAGACATTATAAAATTTTTTTGCAATACTGGTAGATTTATTTATTAAAGAAATTCCTGAATGATTATTATTATTTTAATTTTTTTTTTTACCGTTACTTAATCATTAAAAAATTTCTGATTATATTTTCTTATTATTAATTTTTTTATTACATTAGGGTCTATGTATTTCACCTAGTATAATCAAAAGAGTCTTTGAAGAAAGAAGGAGAATATTGACTTCCGGTAAGCTTTCAATGGTAACATTTGTGAGACAGCCATGCTGCCCTTGTGCAAACTGTTACATTCGCTATCGAATCCCTTGTTTCTCAAAGCCATGGTTACATTACACACCGGTTACATTATGCATCGCACATATCGGAAGCAAAGAATAAGCGATATGTAATTGACATTGAAAAGAAAAGAAGAGATTCAGTTGTAATTATTACTTTAGGGAAATTACAAGGGAATAACTTTTACTTTTTAGTTCTATGAACATTAAAAACCAAAAAAAAAAAAAAAAAAAAAAAAAATTAATATCTTGAGAGATTATTTCTATTTAAATAAATAAACGATAGCGCAAGGCGGGGTAAAACAAAAATTGTATGAGACATTTACTGTATCAAAATAAATAAATAACAAATAAATTATATTTTAACAATAATAAATTACATATTTAATAAAAATAAGTTACATATTTAACAAAAAAAAATTTCATATTTATCAAAAGTAAGTTATATTTAACAAAAATAAATTATATATTAAACAAAAATAAATTGCATATTTAATAAAAATAAAAATAAGTTACATAACAAAAATTACAGATTAAAAAAAGTAAATATCATATTTAATAAAAATAAGTTACATATTTAACAAAAATAAATTTCATATTTATCAAAAGTAAATTCTATTTAACAAAAATAAATTATATATATTGAACAAAAATAAATTACATATTTAATAAAAATAAAAATAAGATTACATAAAAAAATTACAGATTAAAAAAAGTAAATATCATATTTAATAAAAATAAGTTACATATTTAACAAAAATAAGTTAAATAATACAAATAAATTACATATTTAACAAAAATAAATTACACATTGATTAACGCAAAAATAATAAAAATACAAATATAGGTTATTTAAAAAATTATATAAAAAAAAAAAAAAAAAAAAAAAAAAAAGAATGATAAAATAACCACTCCGAAAACATTAAATAGAATTAAAAAATAATAATAATAATCCTCACCATCTTCACGAAAAATTCCAATGTGAGTGTGACCAAAGATGTCTGCCATTGTTGAACCAACATTTACGAAGATCATATTTATGGCTATTGTCAACAGCGTAGACATGGAATGGTGCTGGGTCTGTAGTTATTTCTCAGTACATAAGAGATTCTTTCTTTTTTTTGCTGGTTAGATATCGAAGACAAGGCCCTGGCAAGCATCAGGAGGCCACCTTTGGCAATTCTAACTCGTCTTCTCGTCATATTTACGGCCGTCAGGGATGACCCCTAAGGTCAACCATCTCTGCTGCTCGATGAGCTACAAGATACATGAAAACCACACTATGAATCTCTCAACTTGTCCGGACGTTAACTTTTTCATGCAACTGGTGTATTAATCTTGTCTTGGCGAGCAGTTTGGCGAATCTTTAATTGCCAACTTCATCAAAGTTGGATCAGATAAACCGAAGCTGGTGGAAGGCAAGACAGATTGAAATTTCGCTGAAAAAATGTATCATACTTACACGGTTATGACAAGAATCAGGAAGGGAAATCAAAGTAGAAAAACAAGAGAAATATTTGGAGGAGAACTCTTATTAATGACTCGCTATGAAACTATCTGATCAGATTAGTCTCTCGTAAAGTTAATCAGATAGCTTTTTTTTATTATTGCCAAGAAACGTGTTTGAAATGTCCAGTCAATTTGTTCTGATAGGATCTGTATTACAAAAATCTGCCTTATTTATTGTTTATGATGCTTACACTAGTTTCTGATGTCGGTTATATATATAATTAGGCTATTATTTTTGGTATAACATCTATTTTTTAAAATAGTTTGAATACATTGTTACATAAATAAGATATAATAAAAAAAAAATATAAAGAATTTTACAATCTTTTTAGGTCTAAACAAAAATATCAACATATTAATTCGTAATTATGTATGTTTAATTAAATGCAATAAAATTACAACAAATGAATAATTGGATATATTTATGAATAAATTCTTTCTCAACATGAATATTAATACTTTATAAACATAAAGGTTTATGTGGTAAAATACATATTATTATTAGAATATATACGTATGCATATAAACAATAAACGTATGCACATAACAATAAATGTGTACACATAAACAATATACGTATGCGTATAAACATTAGAATAGTAATTGAAATTAATTCCTAACGCAATTGAATGAATTATCTTGAATTTTTTCCAATCAGTATAAATATCCTGAAAATATATGTGTACATTTAAATATGAGTTTTACAATAATGATACTTCAATACAGAATGTTTTAGGTATTTATTTTTCCATTGATTTTTTAAATTATAAATAAATTGAAACAAAATCATAGGACTTTTAATTAAATGTGCGAAAATTTCCAATTCTGATGTTTACAAATGGTTCTTTCTGATGTCTTAATTTTATTTGTGAAGCCAAAAATGAAACAATAATAAAAATTTTTAAAAAAAACCCAAACACTCATGTATTTTATTAATAAGTACGAATATCGCCAAGTGCCAGCATTCCAACATCGCCAAATCCAGTCTCGAAGAATAATAAATCAGGACACATTAAAAGAATTGTAGCTTAACCTTAAATTTACTCGTGCTTTGGTTACATTTCACAATGAACGACGCTGGCAGCATGGTTGTTGTTTTATGAATGTGACCGTTTCGTTGTATCACGTTTATGTCTTCTATCTTTATAGGGCCATGATTTAGTCAGGAGACAATATTAAGAAATGTAAGAAGCTGTTTTGCATGGGACACAGAACAAATAGTGCCTCAAGGTATATCAAGAACAAGGTCTAGGTTATATTTCAACAGATAATTTATGTTACCAGTGGTATGAATTGTGGAATCTATCGTTTTTATATATATAGATATATAAAAGGAAAATGAGAACACCTGTATTTGCTGTGGTTAGAATTTCTAAGCATTAAGAATTGTAGAAGAACTAATTTACTATTTAATGCACCAACTAATTTTTATATTTTAATGCATCGGGTACTTAAGGTATAAAGAATAGTTTTAAGATAATAATCTAGATTTCTGAAAAAGGACATGACAATTCATAAGATTGCCATTTTTCTGTCATGTTATAAATGGTCGGGAAAACTGAATTTGACTTGATTTTGATATATTTTTCACCGGACAAGTATACGAAGATAACTGATTAGCAGAAATTGGGGGTTAATCGTTTCTTCAAAAGTTTTTATTTCTTTTTTAAAATTGAAATTGTATATTGATTAGTTAAATTTTCAGGCTTGTTAATAAATGCATAATTTTGCTACGTTAATTTCATATTCATGTTTCAGTTTCATTTCAATGTTTATATTCATATGATCTGAAAGGAATTCATCAAGTGTCTTTACCTAATAACATATTTAAGTCTTTCAATACAAATATTAGACTTATATACATTTATGACTTAATTTTGTAATTTTAAGCAAATAAAGAATCATTAATTTTTCTTCATTAATTTCCGACATTATAAAGAATCATTATTTTTACGTTATATGAATAGTAAAATAAATAAATTTTTATATTTTAATCCTCAAACACTTGCTAGACGAAGTCGTTTGAAGATAAGGGGTCGAAACTCCTGAAAATGAACAAAATAATTCATTATAATATCATTTTACGTCATGTTATAAATGTTTGGGAAAACTGAACTTGATTTGATTTGGATATGTTTTTCACCGGACAAGTATATGATAATAACTAATAGAATTGGGAGCTAATCCAGTTTCTTCAAAAGTTTATTAATTTTTTAAAATTGAAATTGTATGTTAATTACTTAAATTGTTAGGCTTGTTAATAAATACATATTTTTGATATGTTAATTTCATATTCATCTTTCAATTTCATTTTCATACGTTCATACGCAGATAATTTGAAAGGAATTCATCAAAGTATTTCTACCTGATAACATATTTAAATCTTTCTATCCAAATATTAGTCTTTATGAGTTATCATTATTTTACGTTCTATGAATAGCAAAATAAATTAATTTCCATATTTTAATCCACCAAATAATTAAGGACTAGACAGAGTTGTTTGAAGATAAGGGTTATTAAAAGAGTTGCTTTCTGGAAACAGTTCCGAAAGACATAGACGAGACTTCACAAAACAATTCATTATAATATCCTTTTACGTCATGTTATAATTGTTAGGGAATATTTAAACAGCTGCAATGTTTCTCGTGCGATAATTGACGCATATTCGTTAGCATGTGAAGAAAATTAGGAAAGTATAATATTTATCAATCCTTAAAAACAGAATTAAAACGAAATTGATTCTATTAATTATCGAACGTAATTTTAGAATGATTATAAAAAGCGATCGAAAAAATCTATGTTTGTGGAATAAGTAATTTTTGGTTACAACATATTATTTAAAAAGTGAAATATGGTAAAAGAAATAGGGATTTAAAAACTTTTGAAGTATGGTTTATGGCTTAAAAATCATATGAAGTATAAGTGATGTACAGTTTAAAAATCTTCTTCTTTGATTGATACTTGTAAACAAGATTTGGTTTGAAGGATATGTTTTTGTACTTTTCAATCTTATCCAGTAATTCAAAAAGGTAAAAAGCGATTGGCATGAACATTTATAAATGCGAAATAAGTAATGTTATTAGCTGGAAAAGAAAACTAATCAATATATTTATTTGAATAGAAGGTTCTAAATGTATTGTAGTGAACGATACTGCTGTTAATATCTATAAAATAATGACTCTTATAACTGATGCAAAAATCAGTTGCAGAGTCTATTTGAAGTTGCAGTATAGCAAAACCAATCCATAGTCTCCTACTGAACTAAAAAAATAAAAACAAAAGTGAAAATTCTCTCTGTCCTCCTTAATATAAGAAAATTCTTAGATATTTTATTAATCTACCATTTAAAGAAACACAATTTTATTATGGTATTCCTCCCCATTATTATGAAAGTAATATTAAAAACAAAATGAACTGGTAACAAAATGAACTGGTTCTGAACCAGTAACATTGAACTGATTCTGAACTGTTAACAGAATGGACTGTTTCTGAACTGGTAACAAAATAAATTGATTCTGAACAAGTATTAATATATATATCATCGAGATATTGTTAATGTAAAATTTGAATGAATGATTTCTCAAATATTTTCTTTCTTTTTGTGTTCTAATTTCTTGTTCATCTTGAACATTTCACATTATTTTACACACGATCACAGATAGTGATTTTATAAATAGTTCACCTTCACATTGAAATTCAAAATTCCTTTACCAGGATGCTTGGGGTACAGTCATGTTGGGGGATTCCTCTTCTCACGAACATTTTCCTGGTAAATTACACCACAGTGACCTCATCTCGTGTATTGAAGATGATTTCTTACCGGTCTCTTTCAAAGAGCGGACGTCTCTGACCAAAGGTATAATTTGCACGGCGTCGCCCAAAACAACCGCCTACATCTTTTAACACCTGCCCTTTCCTTTTGCCATGTTTGCGGCCGACTCCAGACCAAACTCAGTAATTGAAAAAAACCCTTTTTGTCCCCTTTGGGAGTGTATTTCTTGTAAATAATATTTGTTCAGATGTAAAGTTAGATAAATAGTGACTATTTTTAGTTTCTTCAGTAAATTTCAATAAATAACTTGTAGTTAAAATTGAATTAACCAAATGTTATTATTATTAATTATAATAAAATAAAAGTAATTTGTATACAAGTGCTTTAAAAATAATTTTTTAACACTTAATGTGTCTCAAAATTGTTTATAATTAAAATTTTCAAAGCAGAAAGCAAATTAAAATTATTAAGATTTAAATGCATTTCAAATTATTGTTGATAGAAATTTTTAATGAATATAAGTTAATGATCCTTATGTAAACAACTCATTTTAATCAACTCATTTAAAAAATTAATTAACTGGCATATTTTAGTTGGGACAAAATTTGACAAATATGCTTTCTTTACTCTTATATTGTATTTATTTATCTCAAAAAAATTATTATTGTTATTTATAATAGAAGCCTTACTGATAAATGTAAAAAAAAAAATTTGACAAGTTATAAAATAACATTTATTAATGATGCAAAAATAAAGGTATTTAAACGCTGGACCTTGAGAAATAAATATACTCATTTTAGAATGTAAGAAAAAATGTATTGAATATTTGTCAATTATCTAAAAATTTCGTTGATTATTAATATTTACCCCAATTTGTAATTAATTAATTGTATTTAATTTAATTACAAAAATTGTTAAGTAATTTATAAAATGTCGCATGTAGCTTGAGAATTAACAATTTAGCTTAAATTTACTTGAAAAATGAAAATTATGCTAAAAGCCAAAATTATACTAAAAAAAAAAAGCTCAGCAGTTTACACAAGATCAAATGTAAGATACTATATAGCGTACTTATACTATCGCTATAATGTGCTTTGTATACTCCATCACGCAGCCTTCTCTACGCAGCGTTCAACTAATAAAAAATAAATAAATACGGAATTTATAGAATTTTAACACACTTTTTCTCCTCACGTTTGCGTATTAAATAGAGGCTACTTGATCTTTGATTCCATCGAAAACTGTAGAATACTAAAAAGAATTATAGAAAAGATTAAAGTGAAATTTTAAATATAAATTTTTTTTCCCATCATTTCAAAACTTTCATTGCATAATATACATTTTATTAAGAATTTTAAAGCATTTGTCTTCAAAAATATTTCTCAAAAAATTATTTATACTATATATCAAATAATCTTTTCAAAATCAAAAATACTTAAAAATTAACAAATACTGCGTAACAAAGCCACACATTCTCTTAATTTTAAGCAACTACAATAATGCAGATATTTTAGCTAACTTTTAAGATGTGGAGGTATTCGTGCTTCTTAAAAAACCACATAGGAACTCCGTAACCATTATACCTGTTGCCAAAAGCCACACAAAAGTGAAAAGGTAGAGAAATAGTGCTTTTCTCCTTTAAAAGGAAACTATTCGTTTTCAAACACAATTAACACCATACATTTCTTTTGTTAAATGATTACACAACTAGCAATTTCAGAAGCTTTAAGTGTCCACCATTTTAAAGGTCTTAGAAAAGAAATCCCTAGTAGTTGTAAAAGTCAATAAATCCATTCAAACACCACACTGCATCCAAGAGTTGTAAAACACTAAACCTAACTGAGATTGATATCTCAATTTGCGCTGAATTAGTACCATAAATAACAACCCACAATGGCACCATGCACGAACAAACAAAGCCAATTGTCAGCCCCATTCATTCGCTCAATCCACAAGTCCGTCAAAATCACCCCCTGGGGAGGTGCAAAAACCACACAAATAGATGCAATCTGTTCCGAGGCATGGTAGGCGAAACGGCTTTAACCACTGCAACATTTTCCAAGTCTTTCATTAGCAGGCGGCAGCGGAGAAACTATGGTTTGCTGCTTTTTTTGTTTCTTTTCATATTTTTCTTTTCTTTTTTCTCCGTCTCTTTTTTTTTTTTTTTTCTTTTTGTTCTTGCTTTCCCTCAAACATCCCCCCTAATCCTTACCAGTGTTATGTAAACAACCACCCAACATGCTGATAGACTCGTTACGAGGAAGGATGGATGCTTTTTCGCTCGCCAGGCGCCAAAGAAACAAAATTAAAAATTACCAGCGGGCGCCAAGACTTGATCCTGGTGGTTTAGGAAATCGCCGGGCAGGGGTTGTGTTTAGAGACACCTAAAATCTGTGTTTTGGGACAGGAAGGGGGCCGGATTTGGAAGCGGGGGTGGTTGGGACATCCGTTTGAGGTAAGAAGAAAAGTGATCTTTGAAAACTGATCAGGATATATGACGCCTTTAGTGGTTAAATTTATGTCTTTGGTTTCTTAAAAAAAAAAAAAAAAAAAAAAAAAAAAAATCTCAGTCAATTCCGAAAATAAAAGATCGTTTTGCTATAGCAAATACTAAATGTAGTTTAAAATCGTATTAAATGTAGTTTAAATGTATTGTAAATGTAGTCTAAATGCAGTTTTAAATCTATTTTAAATTACATCAAATAATGCAGTTTAAAATGTAGTTTTAATTGCATTAAATAATAAAATTAATCGAATTAAATTTTGAATTATTTCAGGTTCAAAATTTAATTCGATTAAATTGCATTATTTATTGTTCCTTTTAAGTGCAGGTGATTTGATGTTACCTCGATAAAATAACAGGTTTATAGCGATTTTTTAGATTTTTGTAAGAGTAGTTGTAAAGACTTCGTATTATAAAGGGATGGATTCATTCCGGATATATTCTTAGGGAAACTATTTAATAGTTCTGGGGATTTGGGTGAAAATAAGCGAATTCAACAAACTTTTTTTTCATAAATATAATTTTGTTATATAAAATTAGTTTTAATACATAACTTTATAAAATCCAACTTTTTTTATTTGTAAGAAAAGCATATTACCAAAGCTCACGAGGGCCAAACTAGAGTAACATGCAAATATAAATACTTTTACACCAATATATAAGATCATTAAATATATTTTTTTTCATGTTAAAAATTACTTTTTAAAGATTTCTCTTCTGATTAAACAAAACATTAGAAAAACAGTAATAAAATAATGCAACTTTTATGTAATCAACTTAATAATAAATGCAACTTTCCACTTATAAATTATGCATAAAAGTTTAATTTTTAAAATTTATTTAACACCTTTAAAATTAACTTCATACTTATTATTTAATTTTTAAACACTTTTAAAATATTAAAGGTGGAAAAAAACAGAATCTCAATATTTATACATTTTTACACGTAATTACTGAAATTTAATTAAAATTAGTACATTTAGTTAGTATGTGTGATTCAATAACATCAAAATTTTAAAAAATATAATTTAGTACGTGATTCGATAACACCGAATTTTAAAAATATAATTTAGTCAGTGTGATTCAATAACATTAAATTTAAAAATATAATTTAGTATGTGGGATTCAATAACATAAATTTAACAAATGTAATTTTGTATGAGTGATTCAATAGTATCAAATTTTAAAAATATAATTTAGTATGTGTGATTCAATAACATAAATTTTAAAAAATATAATTTAGTATGTGTGATTCAATAACATTCAATTTTAAAAACATAATTTAATATGTGTGATTCAATAACATCAAATTTTAAAAATATAATTTTGTATGTGTGATTCATAATATCAAATTTTCAAAAATATAACTTCAGAGTATATGTGATTCAAATAACATTAAATTTTAAAAATAAAATTTAGTATGTTTGATTCAATAACATCAAATTTTAAAAATATAATTTATTATGTGATTCAAAAACATGGAATTTTAAAAATATAATTTAGTATGTGATTCAATAACATCAAATTTTAAAAATATAATTTAGTATGTGTGATTCAATAACATCAAATTTTAAAAAATATAATTTAGTATGTGATTGAATAACAAACAAATTTTAAAAATATAATTTTATAACATTTTATTTAATTCCTAATTTATATTTTTTGCAGCTTGTTTATGACTACATATTCTTACTTTCTTTTTCATTCTATGACTCTGTTTATAATGCCTTCCGGATTTTACACATACAATAACAAAATACTACGTGAATGTTATCTCTTCTTCGAACTTGCAACATCCACGCACGTGCTGAACTCTTATTCAGAGAGTTCATTATTCCAACTCTATTGGTTATTTTTTTCCTTTTATCTGCTGAAGGAAATAGTAATCAAATAGTAAAACCACAAGGCTCTTTGTTATGGTAGAATGGTTTTACTGTGGATGGTATGGTGATCAATCAGCCAGATGGCATTTGAGTTAGATACCTTGCAGTGCCGCTTTCCATTGACTTTGTCGGTACGCTTCGAGCGGTCTTACTGTGGACTGTTTCTTGTTGCGTCAGCATACGCAAACTTTATCAATTGTAGTTGACTTTTAGGATATATTAGTAGTAAATTGCTTTTGACAGGAAGAAGGCTGTATGTTAAATAAGCTAAATAAAAGAAAATTGCTGCTCTTGGCGGGCTTACAAAAGAGGCACAATCTAGAAGAAAGTGTAAGATATTGGAGTGTGTTTATGAGTGTTTATTGAAGTGTGTTTATATTGATAATCGATACATTTGCAAAATATTACTTATTTAACAATAAAGTTATGTAGAATTCACGTTGATTATTTTATGTAATAAAACGTACAATCAAAAGAGGCATCCTGTTAAAACAAAATAATGTAATAATTTTGTAATTGAGGATATTTGAGAAAAAGACGAAGTAATGTCTCAATATATTTTATTAAAGTTAGTAGAACATGAATTATTTTTAATATAATGGGGCGACAATGTACATTTAAACGAAGGAAATCAAACAAGTAAAATTTGTTCCTTTGGATTATATCAGATTAATAAAATAATAATAATAATAATAATAATAAACAATAAATAAAAACAGAGGTGTATATTTCTTTCAAAAAGAAATTTTTTTGAAGAATTGCCCCAGTCAACTTCGCGAATTAGAATTATGAAGATATATATATTTTTTAATGGTATGTGTATGTCTTTGATACATAAAAATTTCTTAACTCCTAAAACATTTAGATTTTCAAGAATAAATTAAAAATATCTTAATATCTATGACTAATATCGTCTTTAGAGCATTTATTTTTCTCCCTAAAAATGTTTAATGTAATTGTTAACAAATTTAAAAAAAAACAAACAAATGTAGATGAATATAGTTATCATTATTTAGTTATCTTCTTTCATTAATTTAAGTGAGAAAAAAAGAATTTCTTTTTATACGAATTAGATACTTTCTTTGATTTTTTTTTAATGAGAAAAATTTATTTTAAATTAAAAAAAAAAAAAAAAAAAAAAATAGAAAAAAATAAATTGTAGAAATTAATCATTAATAGACATTTTTATGTTCACATATGTTTTTATTACATAATAAACAATATCAGTATTCGTAAGCAACAATATATGAGCTATCTTGTGTTTTTAAGGTATTTTATTAATATTTAAAAGCGCCTAGAAAAAAGCATATGCATTATTACATATGTATAATATGCTTGTTAATTATACATTTCATATGGCTGATGTTATCATAGGTTTGTCAATTTTTTTATTACAATTAAAAACATTTTGGTTTTATATTAAGCATTTAGATGAATGAATTTTATTGTCAAAAAGTTCATGGAACCAAAAAGGTTAAAAACTTTAACATCCTTCCCCTTCATTAGTCATATTCAAAGTTGGATTGTAAGTATTAAATTATGAAGTTTCTAATATTTTGTAAAGAATTCATAATTTCCGAAATATATTCACTACACAAGATCTGCATTACCGATCAGCCGTTGTTATTATTTGAAGTGCCTAGTTAAAAAAGATCATATGTTATCACCGCATCATATTTATGTTAATTGTTTTTATGTTAATTGTATTTATGTTTGTTTTTAATTTCTGAGATGGAAGACTACGGCCTTAATTTTATTGGGAAAAAGATTACGGGACCAAAAAAGATTAAATTTAATACCTTCTTCAATAGACATATTCAAGCATGGATTGCAAATATGAAATTATAAAGTCTCTATTATTTTGTAATGGATTCATAATTTCCGAAATATACTTCTTCACAGGTCTTCATGACCGATCAATAGTTGTTAATATTTGAAGTGCCTAATTAAAAAGAGATCATGTATTATTATCTCATTATACTTATGTTAATTGTTTTTAATATGACTGAATTACTTACTTTATATACTACTTACGTATATAAAGTACGTATATACATATAAAGTAAGTGTATATCTAAAGTAAGTAAGTGTAAGGATTGTGGCCTTCATTTTATTTGGAAAAAAAGAACGTGGAACCACTTTCTCCTCCATTACACATACTCAAACATGGATTGTAAATATGAAATTAATTATTTTTATTTTGTCCTGAATTAATAACCTCATAAATAAATAACCTACATAAGGTCAACGTTATCGACAGACCCTTATAGATTATTGTAAGGTTAGCTTACGCTTTGGGTTGTATATTGAAAATTGCTTTCCTGGTACATCCTAGAAGTCAAGTAAATTGTGTATGTGTGTGGCTGATTACCAGCAGGGTGGTGAGATTTTGTTGTAAATATGTTTTGAATCAAGTATTTTCCATTAAAAGAAGAAAACCTTTTAACCAGTGCGTTTGTTAAAGCTTGGGAACATAATAACGACTGTCTGTTACCTTTTGTTAAAGATTTGGGTGAGAGAATAGACCGTTTGTGAACATTCCTTGCCCTTAAGCCCTTTCATTCATTGCGAAATCGAAATGTAATCCATCAAAGTCAAGTGTATTTCAAGTGACTTGTGGAAGTTTTTCTAAGCTTCGTGTGAAACCAAAATAGTTCAAATATTCCCACATGGCTAATACTCCAATACATGTTAATAAAGCTTAACTGTTCAATCCTTTTTATTGTATACAAGAGTGAATACTTGTGATAAATTCGAGCATAAAGTAATTATTTTTTTATTAAATAGGCTTTAGGAATATTTCTTATCAGTGATTAATGCATTTATTCGCTATATTTGCTACAGTACATTATATTTATTAACTTATTAGTTGTTTGAGCATTTAATACGAATTTTATATCTATCTTAAAAAGATAATCACTGCAGTCAATTTTTTCATTTTTTAATTACTTTAAGGGATAAATGTAGATTATAGAGATTTACAGAATAATCTAATACCAATAACCGTCCAATAATCTAAAGAATGGAAATACCAATAAATAAATAACCGTCCAATAATCTAAAGAATGGAAATACCAATAAATAAATAATCGTCCAATAATCTAAAGAATGGAAATACCAATAAATAAATAACCGTCCAATAATCTAACGAATGGAAATACCAATAAATAAATAACCGTCCAATAATCTAAAGAATGGAAATACCAATAAATAAATAACCGTCCAATAATCTAAAGAATGGAAATACCAATAAATAAATAACCGTCCAATAATCTAAAGAATGGAAATACCAATAAATAAATAACCGTCCAATAATCTAACGTATGGAAATACCAATAAATAAATAACCGTCCAATAATCTAAAGAATGGAAATACCAATAAATAAATAACCATCCAATAATCTAAAGAATGGAAATACCAATAAATAAATAACCGTCCAATAATCTAAAGAATGGAAATACCAATAAATAAATAACCGTCCAATAATCTAAAGAATGGAAATACCAATAAATAAATAACCGTCCAATAATCTAAAGAATGGAAATACCAATAAATAAATAACCGTCCAATAATCTAACGAATGGAAATACCAATAAATAAATAACCGTCCAATAATCTAAAGAATGGAAATACCAATAAATAAATAACCGTCCAATAATCTAAAGAATGGAAATACCAATAAATAAATAACCGTCCAATAATTTACCGAAATTTTTTTATGATTAAAGCTACTTAAATTCTTAAATTGCCCAATAATTTGATATAAAATTAATATAAAGTTATTGTAATTTTTTTTTTTTTCTATTTTAATTAATACTACCAAATAAGCAAAGCAATTTCAATTAATAAAAATTCAATTAATTTAAAATTCAATTAATAAAAAAATAATAAATAAAGAAATTGAAGTTAAAAAAAAATGTTTGTTTTAGTAATTTAAGTTTTTGAAAAGTTTTTTAGAAATTGTAGATTTTTTAAAAAATGCATACTGTTTTAAAATTACAATATGAACTACTACGATATGAATTACAATATGGAAGAAAGAGGACCATTGCAATTAATCTTGTTACACACAATTAAAATCTTGTGGCCTGTGGTGGTTAGAAATTTCTGCAGGCTACTTTGTAGTAATTAGTTTCGAAAGCAACAAGACTTGATGATAATTATTTTTGAGTGTTGCATTGATACTTGCACTATTTAATAGGAATTTTCTAGGTGTTTTCCCTATAACAAATAATATATATATATATAATAACAAAACCCTCCTATTTCCTTTTTTTTTTTTTTTTTTTACTTCACAGTTAAAACCCTTTTATTTGCCATTATTACTCTTCCTTCCCATTTATCACTATGGTTTCAAAACATTATTTTTACAAAAAATATGATTTGTATGGCAGGATGTTAAATACTCTTTCTTTATAGAGGAGGAACAATATGTGAATAACTTACTTGGACAATATGTGAATTATAAAATAATAAATAAAATATCTTCGTAAAATTAGATAGTTTCCTTTCTTTATTGAATAAAGATTGAGAAATATCCATATTTTTATTTTTCATTGAATTCAATTTTTCATATTTTTGTGCTATTTATTGAACTATTTACATTATTTTAATTTGCATTGACAATGAAATTTAATTCATTTGTATGTAAGAAATTTTTTTTTTCTATTTATCAAATTAATTTTAAATGGAATTCAGGAAGTACATCTTTTTATTACGAATATTACAAATAAAAAAGGGGAGGGGAGAAAAAAAAAAAAGAAACTGAATTTTTTTCAAATTAAATTGTTTCATAAAGAAAAACTAGATGGCAGCACTATCTCAAGAATTAACTACTTTCGAATGTAAAAAAATGAAGCTTCAATTTTTTATATTAAAAAAAAAATTGTGATTAATTAAAAAAATGTTAACATTAATAAAACTTAGTGTCTTATTAATCGCTCTCAATCCTATTGATCGGGAAAAGGAAATAAAGGGGGATTGAGGTGAAGAGTGGGGTGAGCGTGTTTGCAGCATGAGCACAATGAATCCAATGTGCATTCAACCATATGAGTTGGATGTTTACTTCTAGAAAAGGGAGCATTTTATAGATTTTCCCTCTATATAAATCTACACAGCTTTCTACCAATAGTGAAGCAGTGATACATTTTTCTTGTGATATTTTTCTAATCTTTTTTAATACTTTTTATTTATTCTAACATTTTTTATAATATTTATTCAATATTTCTTTTGCTTTTACTTTTTATAAAAAGGTTTTATCTTAATTCTTATTCTCTGTATTCTTAATTATACTGTGCTTATGCTTTTATATTATAAACAAAAGAATGTTAAGATCATACAAAGACTTAGGAATAAAATCCTACGTATGATTACTAATTCGCTGTGATTTTTCCGCAATGAGGATATCAGACATGCTCTTTCCCTTCCAAGTTTTAAACAATTTGTTTATAAAATTGCACAAAAATTTTATAACTCCATTTGAAATATTAATAATTCTATTTTGAATGATTTAGGCAATTATGATTACGACATTTCTGATTTCAAAATTGCGAAAGACCTCGCGCTGTTCTGAATATTAGATATTAACGTTTCAATATCATCCTTTCCGATTTACATGCAGTTTCTCCAAGAAGTCACAATTTCCCTCCAATCATTTTTGCTTCTATTGTTTATTTTTTTTATTACCTTTTAAAAATATAATAATAATATAAAAAAGTTATATATGCATACTTTTTTTTATTAATTAAAAAAAAAATTAATAAATTAAATTAAAAAAATAAATTCATAATATATATACATGTATATATATATATATATGTTACTCTCTTCTATCTAAACAATGGTCTTAAATTTTAAGAAACTTCTTTCATTCACAAAGCAGGAGATAGAGGTTGCTATGCCACCAAGGTTCTCCGTTAATCTGACAAATCGTAAAAGAATGTTACCCCGCTTTATGCAAAATAGAAGGTGAACTTCATGTGATCACCCTGAAGTTGTTAATAATTTAACATGAAAATTATTGTTAGTTAACTGTGTACATTTAAAAAAAAGCTAACGAAATCAAAAAGGAACATTTTAGTTATTATAAAAGGAATATCAAAAGATTTGGAATCAATGCATTGAAAAAAATGATATCTATATTAAAAGATACCATGTCTTCGAAAAGGTTCATGCTTTTCCAAACCCAATATGTATATAAATTAAAAATAAACAATAAATAAATTCATCTAATTAAACAATTAAAATTATCCAAAATTAAATTCCAAAAATTGAATTTTAATGGAATGGAATTACAAGAATATTTCATTCATTTTAATATCCTTATAATCAACAAGAATATTTCATTCCTACAGATATCCATCATATATAATTTTTTTCCTCCTCTACATACACAAATGGCTGTCTACAATGATATGCTACAAGGGATCACCATAATCAATATATCTCAACAACAGATGAGAGGCGTAATACATTCAACAGTATTCTATATGTAGATAGAAGGTGAATTTCATTTGTGATCACCATGTCATTGTTAATAATTTAACATGAAAATTAGTGTTAGTTAACTGTGTACATTTAAAAAAGGTTAAGGAAGTCGAAAAATCAATATTTTATCTGTTATAAAATGAATTTGAAAAGATTTGGAATAAATACATTGGAAAAAAAAAAAAAAAAAAGGATACCATATCATAAAACATCATACCATATCATAAAAAAGGATACCATTTTAAAGGATACCATATCTCGAAAGGATTAATGCTTTTCCAAGCCCAATATATAGAAATTAAAAATAAATTAATCTAATTAAACAATCTAAATGTTTCAATTTTAAATTCCAGTAATGAAACAAGAATATTTCATTCCTACAGACATTCGTAGTATAAAAATCTTTTTTCTCCACTACATACACAATGGCTGTCTACAATGATACGCTACAAGGGAGCACCCATAATCAATATATCTCAACAGAAGATGAGAGACGTAATACATTCAACAGTATTCTATATGTAGATATACCACGCCGACAAGTAGTACCTCAATGTTTATCCTGGGCTCTCAGCTGATGGACAGTCGCCTGGGGCTTGTGGTTGGGCCTCCGATTTCGGGTGAAGTTTGCTTTCAGTGAAGTGGATTTATCTGTGACCGCCAATACCTGTCACTGCGACTGCACAGAAATCTTGTCGTCTCTTCAGAAATGGCTGATAGAGAGGAGGCTCCAGTCTTCTATTAACATTTACTGTCTCATCCAAACATGGTGTATATTGGGAAGTCTTACCTTTTCAGTATTACAGTTGCAGCATGGTTCTTTCTGATGTAATCCGTGTTTGGTTTGGTTTGGTTAAGTTCTATCTTGTTAAGATTTATCATAGTATCCATCTAACTTTGTTTCTGAAATAATGTATAACAGGATTTTAAGAGAATTTTATTTGATGTACATATGTTTGGGATTCGAAATTTATTTCACATAGATGTGTTTTAATGGTAATTATCTTTAAAAATAATTTATTCTTGCATTTATGTGAGATTACATTTTGCAAGTATATAGTACAAATATATATCTATATTTGATGTTTGTAGCTTTTTTTATCAGCATGAAATTTTTTTCCTTAATAAAGATGTTTATTGCAAGAATGAAAATATTTAAGTATTTTTTACTCAAATAAAGCTAGTTAAATCTTTTTATTTCAAATTGTCCTTATCTTTAGAATCTTTAAAAAAATCTAAACTAATTCATATAGGATGGTATAGAATTTTTATGGAACCAGTTAGTTATGAAAATTTAAATAAATTTTTTACATGTTCAAGAATTTTATAAAAAATTTTAAATTTTATTTATATTGAATTAAAATTTATTTTATTTATATTGGTTTGATTATTTATAAAACTTTTTATAATTTATTTTCTTTCTGTCACACTATCAGTTGCAATTGTGGCAGAAAAAATTAAAATCACTATTGGGATATAGACTGTTTTTTAAATCATAGTTAGTTGAAAATGTGATTCAAAGCGATTCATGTAACATGATTTCCATTTTCAAGAATGTGAATTTTCAATTGTGATATGAATTTTCAGTTTCTGTTACGACAGGGAAAACTTAGTGTCCTTTACGTCTATGGGAAAAAAAAAATCTGTTTAATTTATCTAATCAAGTTGGTTTCTTTAATGCTGTTTACTGTAAGTTTTAGTAATAAAATTTTGTACTTAAAGTAACCAAATCATTTAATTCTACAATGTTTACAAATGTATTTTAGAACTGCAACATAATACCAGATATCCAGGCTTTTTATCTTAATAGACAGTTAATAATATATATGCAAAAATGGATTATATGAATATGAATATGGATGAATATGTTGGTAATAAACGCTAACCCTGTTGTTGGTTTTAAATTTACATAATTTAGCATCTAATCTCTATGTGCTTTTATTTCAGTCTTGATATTTTATCCACTGAAACCAAATTTGTATGTTGGAACCAATAAGTATGTTAGTAATAAACGGTAATCCTGATGTTGGTTTAACGTAATTAACAATTTAACGTAATTACGTTTACATAATTTAACTTCAAATCTCTATGTACTTTTATTTCAATCTTGATATTTTAGTTACTAAAACCCAAATTTGTATGTTGAAACCAAATAGGTATGTTGGTAATAAAGGCTAATCCTGATGTTGGTTTTAAGTTTGCATAATTTACCATATAATCTCTATGTGCTTTTATTTTAAAACTGATATTTTAGCCCTTGAAACCAAATTTGTGTATTGAAACCAATTAAATATGTTTAATAAACGCTAATCCTGAGGTTGGTTTATTAAATTTTACATAATTTAGCATCTAATCTCTATGTGCTTTTATTTCAATCTTAATATTTTAGTCACTGAAACCAAATAAGTATGTTGGTAATAAACGCTAATCCTGATGTTATTTCAATGTAATTAATCATTTAACCTAATTATGTTTACATAATTTAGCTTCAATTCCCTATGTACTTTTTATTTTAATCTTGATATTTTAGTTACTAAAAACCAAATTTGTATGTTGAAACCAAATATCTATGTTGGTAATAAACACCAATCCTGATATTGGTTTGAAGTTTGCATAATTTAGCATCTAATCTGTATGTGTTTTTATTTCAATCTTGATATTTTAGTCACCGAAACCAAATTTCGACGGCCTATACAGCGGATGACATGCGAAAACTCTAATAATCCCGTCATTCCGGCTCAGCACCATTTGTTAGAGATCATGATCCAACGAAGAACCGTTAGCGTCAATCCTTTCTCATAGCTTCCGCATTTTCTGGCTGGCCAATCTCCTCCACAATTTTATTAGATCCGATATCAAATCGTGATTCCTTTCACTCCAGTGGTCTCTTCTATGGGCACTTAGGGGGAGCGAGTCTTTCCCGCTTGCCACTCGTCTACCTCTGTCGACAGACTCAACATGGAAGAGAAGGGGTTTCCACAAAAATACCTCTCGACACTTCCTACCTTATGGTAACTGTTTTTGAATTGTATTACAGCAGCGGTTCTTCAGGCTTTGTTAATTCATGGAACTTGTATAAGAAATAAAAACACATTAAGTAATGAATTCTCTACACAAAAATTTAAGTATTCATATATGCTGAAAAACAAAACAAAAACAGCCTAGTGTATATGAAAAAGCTCCAATAATTTTATTTATTTCTTTGTTATACATAACAAATATTATTATTTCATAGTGTTATTACTTTTTGAAATGCATATCATTTTAATTTGAGATTATTTATTACTAATAATGGCAGATTTGTAGAATATTCAATGTTACCCATGTATAATGCAGAAAAAGGAATGCACTCACATTATAGCTTAACAATTTTGAATGAATAGCTTTAGGGGTTTGCATTTTTTCCCTATTCTAGTCTTAAGAAAGAATTGTTTGGCCAGAAAAATTATCATTCGAACCCTGGCATAGATTCTAGTGCTTTCGATTCGACATCACATATCGTTTCGAATAAGAGATTACTCATAACTTCAACAGCATATATGGAACATGTGCAATATTGTTCATGGTGCAAACCTACAGAGGAGTGCACTCTCATTATTTTGAAGGAATAATTCTCATCTTCGAAATTCGTATTTCCCCTCCCTCTTACTCCCATCACAGACATTTGCTGGCCAATGCATTTATCTTTCTATCACTAGTACAGACTCGAGAGCTGTTCGTTTAGCTTTGTTAGATGAGTTTTCGGCCCCATTACTTCATGTTAACATGGAACAATTTGCAGATCATTTGTAAAAATTGTGCGATACTAAATTTGAATATCGATGATCTACCTATATCTATTATGATATGTACTTAACTGTTACAGCGATTGTATCAGTGGGTAATGAGAATAGCCCTACCAATTTATGTATTGCTATTTATGTAGATATAGTGCTATAGTGCTATGAGGACAAGCTTAGCATAAATGTCAAATAATTTGTGGATAAACAAATACGATCCTTAAAGGATCTTTAATCCAGAAATTCAGTAATGATTGTTTCTTTTACTGATTAAAAAAAAAAAGTTTATGATGTATTCCCAAATTTGTGGTTGAGTTTTGACTAGAGGATGTTTTCGAAGTAGTTTCATTTTAGGTATATTTCTAAATAACAACAATATTTTTAATAATAAAAGAACAATAATGCAATGTCATTATATCTATTCACAATATGAAAAGCATATACCATATTATAATTCATTTGATATTAAAAATACAATTTTTGAAATATGTACCAGAGTATTGCAAATGCTATATATCTTTAGATAATGTGGTTATGATATGTTATTTGGATAATATGCTTATCATATAGTATTTAGATAATATGCTTTTATGAAGCATATTAGTGTCTTCCTTGCAAATATAATTGATTGTTATAGTAAATGATAATGAATTTTGCCACTGATGAAGATTCTATTTATCTAATTTCCAAAGCAATTTATTGAAATACCAGAAAGGGATAATTCGGAAAAATATCATCTTTGATCTTTTGAAAATGAAAATAAATATGAAAAAGTATTGTAAAAGGAAACAAGTGATAATTTCGACCTACAAAATATATTTTGAATTTTTATGGACAGTCCCTCGTAGCTTCTGGACGTGAAATCTTCGTAAGATTGTGTCACAGAGACGCTGCCATGAGCACAATTCAGATAGCTCTATCACCGGTCCGAAACTCAGGTTGCCAGGAAGGGGAGAAAAAAATTCTAAAAGATCCCAAGTCGAACTAGAGGATGAGCCCACAGATATCCCAGCCATCTCAACCTTTTTTACACGTCGTTTAGTCCACTCCGCCGTCGACTCAGCAGTCTGGTGGCACTAAAAAAAGTTCTGCTTGCTCTGGTAAGTGCCGGAATGTGACAATACTTCAACCCATTATCCTTATCGACTTAATGCCGTGGCTGGAAAGGATCCTTGCACCTGCACATCTTGCAGGCTGAAGGGCAGCATAAAAAATTTTTACGTTATGGGTCTCCTTGTCCCTTCTTTTTTTTTTTTTTTTTTTTGCTATTGTTCTAGGGCTTCCTTCCTTTTGGCATCCTGTCCACATCAAGTTGATGGGATTGAGGAAAGGGCCTCGTAAGTGTTCCAGAAGGGCCCTTGCTGTTCGGCGATCGTCGAGGTGTTTACGTGTGTTAAGACTAGTACGTCATTCTGTGCGCGGCTGATGGTGAGAAAAGAGATAGTGGGAAAAGAGGATAGCTGAAGCTATATTGGGTGCATATTTTGTTGATACTTAAAAAAATGAGCAACTAGATAACAAATCGAAATATGTTTTTATGTAAGATTTAGAAATGTTCAAAAAAATTTCGAAAATGCTCAAAAGATTTCGATATTATGCATATCACACATATCTCTGTATAAAACGTTATAAATAATGCCAAACCATCACTTTGCACCCGGTATTCAATAATAGATGATATTAACATACAGTAAAAAATGCTATGCCAAAGTCTGATATCACTCGGATCGTGATTTAGTAGTAACTTATCCAGCTATCTTAACTGGAAGGCTCAGGTTCAAATCCAATAACGGCATCTAATGCAGTCACTGCTTTCAAAAAATGAAGAAACTCGATGGCAAATGTGCATAGCGTCAACTTGATGGGATTGAGGAAAGGGCCTCGTAAATGCTCCAGAAGGGCCCTTGCTGTTCGGTGATCGTCGAGATGTTTACGTGTGTTGAGACTAGTACGTCATTCTGTGCGCATTGATGTCGAGAAAAGAGATAGTGGGAAAAGAAGATAGCAGAAGCTATATTGGGTGCATATTTTATTAATACTTAAAAAATGAGAAAGTAGATAACAAATCGAAATATGTTTTTACGTAAGGTTCAGATAGGCACAAATGCACAAAAGGTTTCTATATTACGCATATCCAAACATGATTATGCTGCATATCTTTATGCAAAACTTTATAAATAATGCCAAACCTTCAGAATGGTATTCATTGAAAGATAATATTAATATAGAGTAAAAATGCTATGCCAAAGTGTAATATTATTCGGATCGTAATTTAGTAGGAACTTGTGCAGCTTGTTTAATTGAAAGGCTCAGGTAAGAAACAACAATATTTAACCACAAAATGCAGATTATTTTAAACATATAAGTACAATTGCAAACGAATATGATTTTTTTCGTTAATATGATGTATTTTAGAGGATAGTGAATAAAGTTTATAAAAAGAATGCTGATTTTGTTATACTATTTCAGATAAAAATATTTACAGAATGGATAATACATTTAATGATCCCATCTCATATATATCTGGAAATGAATGGGCAGATAAATTAGCTAAAAAGGGAACTGAAATTTCCCAATGAAATAATGGTGACCTACCATTTTCAACAATTAAAAGAATTATTAAAAATTCTATTGGGAAAAATTATGAGAACAAATTATTAGAAGAAATTAAGAAAAAGAAGTGGAGGGACTCGATTTGTAAAAACCCAGACTCCCGTAGATACATCACAGGAGCGGCTTTCCGCCTGAAGACTGAACATGATTGTCTTGCTAAACATCTACACAGTATTGGTATATATAACTGTCTTTTGTGCAACCAAAACTCTGAGATGGACAAAGATCACTTGCTAAGTTGTTCTTTATTGAATGTAGAACACTTATGCAGCATATATTGGCGGAATAGAGAATTGATGCAATTGGCATCGAGCGACTCATTTTCTTTTATCTTTATGTAGTCACAGTTTTGATGTAATTATTGTTATTGTAATGAGTCACTGTTTTGTTTTGTTTCGTATTTTAATCTTTTTATTCTCCAGTCTCATGCATCTGTGAGGCATGGGAGCCAATGATGTAAAATCAAATACTTTTGCAATAAAAGAGAAAAAAATGCATCTATCTGGTGCCATTTGCTATCTCTATGAGAGTAAGTATTAAAGACTTGGAGGTAAAGTGTTTACAGTACATTGATAAAAAGGTTTTTTGTTGATACATAAATAAAGTAAATGAGCTATAAAATGACCAAAGGAAATAAACTGTTCAGAGACACATTTTGTATGCGCATACTGTCGAGTTGCGGGTGGAAAAATATTTGTTTATAAAAGTGTTTTTGGGGAAAAGATGTGACTGATAAAATGCAGTTTCTGTACATAAATAAAGTAATCGTGCAGTACGATTATCAAGAAAAATAAATATCGTATTGATATATTTTATAAACAGATATTATTAGAAGTGGGAAATAAGAATTTGAAAATAAAATATTTGTGAGAAAAAAAGGAATGCAAAAGGTTTTGATAAAGAATCGATTTATATAATAAATAAACTATAGCTCTGAGGAAGTTTACATATTTTTATAATGATTTTGAAAAAAAATATATTCTTAAAATGAAATAAATTTATTTTCTAAAATGTTCAGTATGATAGCTCTTTTTGTGGAACTATTATATTGCATCGTGATTTTTAAGATAAAAGGCCTTTACTTTTTTAAAAATCGAATAAGGGGTTTTCCCATTGTAAAAATGTAGCCTTTAATACATTGTTTATTTTTAGCAATATTTTAAAGCAAAGAATAATTTTAATGAAGTAGTGACAAAGTAGTAAAAGTAGTTAAGTTTCAACAAAATAACAAAAGATGAAATTAATAGAATATAAACAAATATAAATATTTGTAAGAATACATTTCTCCAAAATTTTTTTTCATTTAACTTTCTTTATTTTACACGAAGACATATCATATTTCCCCGTATCGTGGCTCAGTGGTAACGTGCGTCGTTGATGAGCATTAGAGATGAGGTTCAATCCGCTAGCGGCTTTGTTGCAGACACTTTGAAATGAGAGGAGATTCGATGGCGTTCGTGATGTTAATATTAATATTATTTCCTCAGAATTCTATCTAAGGGTAATATTAATATTATTTCATCAGTAAATTTAAGGATAATATTAATATTATTTTTTCAGTAACATTTTCTATCTAAGAATAATATTAACATTATTTCCTTGGTGGATAACATTAACATTCTATCAAAGAATAATATTAACCTTATTTCCTCAGCGGATATCATTAGCATTCTATCTATGGATAAAATTAACATTATTTCCTCAATTTACAGTTGCAGATTATTTGAATGTCGCATTCATGCTAAGAAAATTTTATTCTAGATGAGAGAGGCGTTGTGATAAACATCGAGTCTTCTCGTTTTTGGAACAGTAACTGCAACATATTCTAACTTCAGAACTTCGTCATTCTAATTTCATATGTTGTTGGGCAGGCGCATCAGACTACAAGCAAGAATTCAAATACATAGTTTTTTAACGGATGAGTCAAAAGTCATTCGAGATGAGAGTCATACGAAAAATATATGTAATAGTAGTATTATAAGAATGCAATAAAATCATGCTATTACCCCAATACTACACCCCACCACATCACTGTGCTTAGAGCTGAGTTGCCACTTTACAGTTTGGGAATGATGTGGGTGAGAGAAAGTTTGATTGGACTCTTTGACACTCTACGGTCATATGAGACCAAGACCTACGCCTTAAAGTGGATTCCGAACCATTACTACAAACATCCATGGTACCGCCTGGATTCGAACCCGAAACCTGTGGTACCGAGAACCAGAGCGCCAGCCACTCAGACATCAGACCCGAATGAAATCATACTGAGAAAAAGAATTACACAAGAAATCGAGAAAAATTAGGGTATGTTTCTGAATTTTTTTCTCATGCAAATAACAATAATTCCAATGCCTTACATAAATTTCCTTATTTTGCTTATCTAAAAATGTTATCTTCTTTTTTCCCTTTTAAGATAGTTCTTATAAATTATTTCCTGTCAATATTTACGTGCAATGCTTTCTAATATATAGAAGTTCAGAAATATAACAGAATTCAACAACTTGATGATAAAAGTAAATTGATAAGGAACATTTTAATTTCAGGACACACGTTCGTTAGTGATAAGAAAAAAAAATTGTGTAGAAAGTTGCACGTGTAGGTTTTGACAAAACTACAGCAGATTTGTTTCATTAATAACACTCAGTACACATCTGTTTTGGGATGTTATTGTTAGAAATTTTAATATAATTTTATCTTTAAAATTAAAAAAAAAAAAATCACATCTGCTTGTTTTGAGAGTTTCCAACGGAAACTAAAATGTTAAAATTTGTTTCAAGAATTTTTCAGAACAGTTATGTAAAAAATAAAAATAAATCTCAAAAAAAATGTTGAATATTATAAGAAATTCCCGTTTTGAATCAGATTAAAATTCAAAACATTTGATTTAAATTCAAAATATCAAAGCAGCTTTTCCATAATTCATTTTCTTGTGTTCATATTATTCTTTCATTATATATTGTAAGAATATATCATATATATAATGAAATAAATATAACCATAACTATAAAAGATGAAAAAATTTGAAGAATGAATTGATTCTTATTCTTTCATTATATATATATATATATATATATAATAAGAATATATTATATATATAATGAAATAAATATAACGATAACTATAAAAAATGAAAAAATTTGAAGAATGAATTTATTCTTATTCTTTCATTACATATATAATAAGAATATATTATATATATAATGAAATAAATATAACTATAAAAGATGAAGAATGAATTTATTTCGAAAACAATGATTGTAATTTCAGCCAGTAGAAATTTTTTTTTATAATTACGATTTTAAATTTTTTTTCAAAAATTGAGGAAATAATGTTATATTAATTTACAAATGATTTTTGTCTATATGCATGTACTGCTTCTTTTCTTTTTACATCCGCAGAAATAAAACAGATATATTTAAATCTAAAATTCAAGGTCATTTGAATTCTTTTATAAGTTTACATCATCCTTCTTATATTTTTATAAATTTTAATTCCGTCATCTCACGAGAATGGAAAGTGATAGAGCTGCTTTGAAGGTTTTTAAAGTAATCCCTTTCGGACGATGACCAAAAGGAGATGGGTCGTGTGTTTGACTCTGGTGTTAATGTTATTAAGATCGAAAACTGGAAGTCCACGGCCAAGAGAGAACAGCCTGGCTGGATCTTTTAAATAAGTCCAAGGCCCACAACGGGCTGTCGAGCCAGTTATAATGATGATGATAAATTTAATTATATTTTCTCAAGAAATCTTTTAGCTCATATTTATGTGGATTCCAAGTATACTGTATGATTGTAGTGGTTCGAAATTACTTTTTAAATCGTAGATCTTGGTCTAATATGACGTAGAGTGTTGGCCGTAGAGATGACAGCCCTACCTCATAAAAAAGAAACAATCTCCTTTAGGCTTTTTTTTTTTTTTTTTTTTTTTGGTTTAACATGGCCTGTTAGTTGGTTAAGTTATTAGAGTAGTTAACTAATCTAATCAGCTCATAGTTTAATGATAGTAAATCAGGGATAGATACTAATTGTGGACAGTCGCCATAGTTGGTGCTTTGGAAAGTTTTCTTTTACAGCATGAGAAATTGAGGCAGTTTCTCGTAAAAATCCTCCTGGAAGTAATTACGTCCTTCTACTCATCATTCCTATCATTATTTCTGTTCGTCTTTTCTACTCATTGTCGTCTATTTTGAAGTTCCAAATTATTGATGAGTAGAATTATAGATGAAGTTAAGCAAATACCAATACTACAGCAAATGAAGTTTCATTTGCAATTGTTGATTTATTATTGTAAAAATAAGTATATGTATATAAAAATAAACAATAATAATAAGTATATATCAATATATATATATATGCCGTATAATAATAATCAATTATATATATATATATATATATATGATTGATTATTATTATACGGCACAAATCATTATTATTAATAGCAGTTCCATCATACTCTCTGCCAGTAAATTTCAAATTCAAACGTACGAATCCGTTTAAAGTTAAAAATCCATACCCATCCAAAATGAATCCACCCCTACTGCATAGCTGCTACAGAACTTGATTGCGCAATGAATGCACATTAACGTGGGGGCACAATGGCGAGCCGTGCATCAGAAGTAACACGTGTAGCGGGGCGTCCTTTGTCGGAGCGAGGGCGAATAATTTGCAAGTGTCTGGTCGGGGGCTTGATGGATGAAGTGGACCCTGCTTCAAATAATTAGGAGCTTTTCCATTAAACGACATTAGCAACAAACGAAAGGGATGCATTAGCCTCCCTTTCATTGTGCACAGAGGTTTTTGAATACAGTGAGCGACGGCATTTTTAGATCCAGATCCACTCTGGGATCAGTGGGATTCAGTTGGTTAAGTGCTTTCCATGCCTTGTTTTTGAGTTGTTATTTCATTTTTTTTAAATATAAAGTTTTATTCTAGTTTTCTTGGTGGATGATAATAAAGATGGTTTTCTTGATGATGAATGGAGAATGGGATTCTGGATGATGTTTGCTTTTATGCATTTTGTTGATTGAATTCCTTGATGAATTTCAGCATGGGATGGTTTTCCCGAATTCTCGACACATGCTCTCACACGCACACATATTATGAATTATATAAAGCAACAAAAGGAAATTAATAAAAATGTCTACAAATATGAAATATTGGTAACAACTAAGTAACTATTATGATGTAGTATACTATTACCATGTATGATATAGAATACAGTATTATGGTGTAGTAACTATTACCATGCATGATGTAGAATACAGTATTATGGTGTAGTAATTATTACCATGCATGACGTAGAATTCCCTCGAAAAACCATGTAACTTTGTATCCTGTTTCGGATCATTATAGGGTTTATTTAGAAAAAAAGTCCTCCATTATCACACTCTTTGTTTAGTGTCAAGAGCCATATATTGAGGATATATGGTATTTCAATTTTAAATTGCTATTTGCAGTTACACGGCAATCTTATTTTAGTTATAGTTAATAAATAATTATCTCTATTGTAAATATTAAAAATATTGTCTTGATGAAAAGGATACTAAGAATTTATTATAAACTTTTTTTATATTCATGTTTTTAATAATTAATATCACATAATTAAACAAAAGAATAAGAATTTTAACATAATGATTACTTATCAGATTAATACTTCTATATTGATTACATTATCAAATTTGTATAAGTAGGAGATGAGCATATAAAAGAAAAAATGCAAAAGACGAATCATATGCAACTTGCCATTATCACCTATAAATATCATAAGATAATCACAAGATGCAAATTTTAAGATAAAGCTTTGAAATTTAGATCTCGGAATCTTTTAGAATTAGAAAAAATGAAGAAAAAAGATTGAGAAATTAATACTAAGTAATTTTGAAAATGCTTAAGATGCTTATAGATTTTTAAAAAAATTAATGTATTAAATAAGTTCAAAAAACTTAACTTGTAACCTTATTCAAAACATAAAAATAAATTAGAAACATAAAGAGCGTTTCATTTTTCAGGAAACTTAAGGTGAAAGAAATAAAAAGAAGAAAGAAAAAAATAAAAATGAATTTTAAATAATTAAAAAATTCAATAGATTGCAAAATAGAAAAAAATTTCTTGTTGTGAGGTATATTATTTAAGAAATTCTTACTTCAAAAAACTGTTATATGTTAAAATATCACATATTTGGAAAACATATTCAATTGTTTTGCATAGAATTATAATTTTTTTTTCAATGGCATGCAATATTCATTCATTTCTACAATTAATTCAGAAATCTATTAAAATTAATTTTCAGCCGAAAAAAATTAATTGTATTTCCTAATGTATTTAATGTTTCTTATAAATGAATTAATCATGGATAGATTACATTTAAATAATCATTGAAAAAAATTATAATTAAAGAAATGACGCCATGTAAGAAAATTGAATGATAATTAAATTTTCTTACATGGTATTTCACCTTTATCTAGAGAATTCATAATCAGAATTCTATTTATTTTCTTAAGAATTTTCTTTAAGAATTCACTATCATCAGTAAATTTGTTTATTGATTTCGCAATTGTACGTTTTGGTTATATGGTCATATAGATTTGGTCAAAACTTGCAATTTGTTATATCTCTCATTATGTTGTATTGCTTTTGTCAAACTTTACTGAAATGACCAGAATTTTTTTTTAATGAATTATAAATCAACATTTTTAGAAACATGTTTAAATTAAAATATTCAATCTGCTACCATTTATTATCACTAAATATTGGTATTTTCACCCTTAATACATAAATGAATTTGGTTCGCTTGGAATATAATAACTTACTATAATTTCTTTCAAAACAACTTATTTGTGGTCAGTCTTACTTGTGGTCAGCTGGCAAGCAGACAGTCTAGGTTCGGATTTGATGGCTATCTGGATATCTGGTAGATGTGCTTCGAGCTTCCTTTCATACTACACTCAAATGTTGGATATCAAAGCAACTCATTCATGGTCAATCTTACTTGTGGTCAACTGGCAAGCAGACGGGCTTATGTTTGGATTTGCTGGATATCTGGCTATCTAGTAGGAATACTTCAAGCTTTCTGTCATACTACAGTCTAATGTGGGACATCTTTTTTTTTAAAAGTCTTCTTCGGAGCCCAACACCAACACAAATATTACAAGCAACATTTCCAATTCTATAGAAATGTAGATCTCAGATTTCTGGAGCATAAATCCTTATTGCTTTATGACCGTTTTGTATTTCGTTAATAACATAAGGAGACACTCTATTAAGAGTATGTTAGGTTAATTTCCTTCAAAATAACTTATTCACAGTCAATCTTATTTGTGGTCAACTGGCAAGCAGACGGACTTCAGTTAGGATTTGCTAGCTATTTTGCTATCTGGTAGGAGAGCTTCGAGCTTTCATACTACACTCAAATGTGGGATATCAAATATGTTTATCTATGGTCAATCTTACTTACTTGGAGAACATCGAGATTTCTTTTATACTACAGTCAAATGTAGGATATGTTTTCTAAAAATCTTCCTGGGAGCCCCAAAACAACACAAATATTATAAACAATATTTCCAATTCTATAAAAATGTAGATCTCAATTTTCTGGAGCATAAATCTTTAGTGGTTCATAACCGTTTCGTATTTCGTTAATAACGATCTCATGAGGAGACACTCTGTTGAATGACATCTTTCAGAGGCTTGTGCCCGACCCCCGCTGATCCTCCTTTAATAAACCTTAAGAATCGATTCCACCTTTCGGCAGGAAGAGAGGACCCCGGAGTCAAGTCCATAGAGGAGCCCTTTAAAACGTCGCCCTTTTATCGGGAAGTAATGGAGAGAGTCTCGTTAATACGAAGAGCCTCTTTTCTTGGCCATTCAATCGGAAGCAGAAAGAGGAAGAATCCTCTCTGCACACTGGAGCTTTAACTCGTGTAATTTGCAACTCCTCGGCTCGCTATCCCGATTTCTTTCATGGGAATCCTTCCCAATTTTGTCCTTTCCCTCATTCTTCGCAAAGAAAAAGACACGCCGTGTGTTAACGAGATGGGATTTCTTGCTCTGTGCTTGTCGGCAGCGACGTAACTCGAGTTCTCTTGCAAGCAGTTAGCTTATCTTTTTAAAAATAGGGAGGTGATAAATACTGGATAAATTATTTTAAGGGGGATATTTGTATGTTTTATTGGAAGATTAACAAGATTTACTTTTCTGAAAATATTTAGTAATTATTAGTCTTCTAATAGGTTAATGATTACTAAATATTTTCAGTTACAATTGCTCTAATTACTTTTTCGTTTTGATATTGGATCACAAATATATTACTAAATTACTTTAGGGGAATATTTGTGTACTTTATTAGAAGACTAATAAAAATTACTTTATTGAAAATTACTAAAAAATTTAGTAATTATTAGTATTCTAACAGATTAATAATTATTAAATATTTTCAGTTACAATTGCTCTAATTACTTTTTCGTTTTGATGTTGGATCAAAATACATTATCCTAGATGTTGGACCCCAAATACATTACTGAAAATATTTAGTAATTATTAGTCTTTTAATAGACTAATAATTATTAAATATTTTCAGTTACAATTGCTCTAATTACTTTTTCGTTTTGATGTTGGATCACAAATACATTATCCTAGATGTTGGACCCCAGATACATTACTGAAAATATTTAGTAAATAGTAGTCTTTTAATAGACTAATAATTATTAAATATTTTCAGTTACAATTGCTCTAATTGCTTTTTCGTTTTGATGTTGGATCACAAATATATTACTAAATTACTTTAAGGGAATATTTGTGTACTTTATTAGAAGATTAATAAAAATTACTTTATTGAAAATTACTAAAAAATTTAGTAAGTATTAGTCTTCTAACAGACTAATAATTAGTAAATATTTTCAGTTACAATTGCTCTAATTACTTTTTCATTTTGATGTTGGATCACAAATACATTATCCTAGATGTTGGACCCCAAATACATTACTGAAAACATTTAGTAATTATTAGTCTTTTAATAGACTACTAATTATTAAATATTTTCAGTTACAATTGCTCTAATTACTTTTTCGTTTTGATGTTGGATCACAAATACATTATCCTAGATGTTGGACCCCAAATACATTACTGAAAATATTTAGTAATTATTAGTCTTTTAATAGACTAATAATTATTAAATATTTTCAGTTACAATTGCTCTAATTACTTTTTCGTTTTAATGTTGGATCACAAATGTATTACTAAATTACTTTAGGGGAATATTTGTGTACTTTATTAGAAGATTAATAAAAATTACTTTATTGAAAATTACTAAAAATTTAGTAATCATTAGTCTTCTAACAGATTAATAATTAGTAAATATTTTCAGTTACAATTGCTCTAATTACTTTTTCGTTTTGATGTTGGATCACAAATACATTATCCTAGATGTTGAACCCCAAATACATTACTGAAAACATTTAGTAATTATTAGTCTTTTAATAGACTAATAATTATTAAATATTTTCAGTTACAATTGCTCTAATTACTTAAAAAAAAAATAATATTTTCAGTAAATATTTTCAGTTACAATTGCTCTAATTACTTTTCGTTTTGATGTTGGATCACAAATACATTATCCTAGATGTTGAACCCCAAATACATTACTGAAAATATTTAGTAATTAGTAGTCTTTTAATAGACTAATAATTATTAAATATTTTCAGTTACAATTGCTCTAATTACTTTTTTCGTTTTGATGTAGGATCCCAAATATATTATTCTAGATGTTGGATCAAAAATACATTACTAATTTGGCAGAGTTTAAATCATTCATTTAAAAATCATGAGCAGCCCAGTTTACTTTATTGATCTTAATGAAATTTTATAATATCTGGGTCATTATAGCATTTATATATTTCTGCATTGTACTGTCTTCTCCAACAATCACTTTCCCTAACACCCCCAAGAACAGCTTTTAAAATCATCCTCTCAAATATACCCAAATGGGCCTCATCAGATCTTGCCAAAGACCAAGTTTCAGAGCTATAGACCAAATTAGGTCTAATAAGGGTTTTATATAACAAGAATTTAGTTTTTCTGCTTATGAACTGTGATTTAAACAGATTTATTAACCCAAAAAATGGCCTTATTGACTTTTTATAAAAATAAAAATAAAAAAGCTATTGACCACAAATCATGGGTTAATTTTATTTTATCCTTACAAACATGCAACAAAATTCGAAGAAAGCATTGGATGCAAATTCAAATTAAAAAGGATAATCAAATTCAAAATATTCTTCATATCAAACCCTCCAAATATCCTGGGTGGTCCCTCCCATATCTTCTGCGAACAATATTCAACTTAATTTTTGTTCATTTGCTAAATCTGTGTCCGAATGTGGGCCATACATGGCAACTTCCATCCCAACCGACCCTATCGGTTGAAAGAATACCAAAAGAGAATGGTCGAAAAAGAATTCTGCTTATGAACTGTGACTTATTATTACAAACTTGCAATCAAATTCGAACGAATTCAATGGATGAATTTATTATTACTCTTTTTAATTTGAATTTGCATCCAAATTTAATTAATCTGCTTATAAATTGTGACTTAAACAGATTTATTAACTCAAAAATGGCATTATTCATTTTTTTATAAAAGGAAATACAAAAAAAAAAAAAAAAAAACCTATTGACCACAAATCAATGGCTATTTTTATTTTATCTTTACAAACATGCAATCAAATTCGAACAAATTCAATGGATGAATTTACTATTACCCTTTTTAATTTGAATTTGCATCCAAATTCATTCATAAAATCAAATTTAAAATATTCTTCGGATTCTACCCTTCCAAACATCCTGGGTGGTCCATCCATATCTTCTGCGAAACACTATTCGACTTAATTTTTGTTCATTTGTTAAATCTGTGTCCGAATGTGGGCCATACATGGCAACTTCCATCCCAACCGGCCCTATCGGTTTGAAAGAATACCGAAAAAGAATGGTCGCTCCTCTCGAGTTACGCCCAAAACGTGTCTATCGACTCTTTTGTAACATTTCCATATTTATAAGAAGGAAACCCGACCCGACCGCCAATTCATAAAGCTAAACGAAACAAGCTCCTGTTACATGAACCGTTTAAAATTCGTCGCTCAGTCAGTCGCAGGCGTCGCATTGAATTAAAAATTTATCCTCCTCTTTTCTTGAGAGGGAAGAAAAATTCCAACTCCCCCACTTCATTATGTGTCAGACGATGCATTTTAAAACCGGAAACAATGGAAGAGTGCATGCTTTGACGAACAAAGACAATCTAGAACGAAAACTTTTAGAAATAATCACTCATCTTTCTTTTAACTCGGCGTGCATCTGTCGTTTGAAAAGCGTTTATCATGCTTCATCCATATCTGGCTATGAGTTCTCAAATAGCAACAGGAAATAACAGTAACATGACGACATATCCGCATGTAATTGGAAACTGCGCCCGGTTTTCGATTATTTTTTTTTTATCAACTTCACTTGACTTCTGTAAATGATTATATTCTCCATTCTCCAGAAAATTTTGCCATTGTTATTCGGGAAATTAATCATCGCTGTTTAAGTTCGAGGTTTTGACACCGAACACTTAACCCATTTTGTGTTACATTCGCGTAACACAGTTTTTTTTTTTACTTTTCATTTTTGGAGGCTTTCTGTTACTAAACTTAACGAGTGGTTATTGCCCAGAAGTGCTTTGTTTGTGATTTTTGTAAGTTAAGAGGGGAATTTTGTTTGTTCTGCGCGTTTAAAGACCTAATTATTGAAGTTAAATCATCTCTGATTTCATTTGCATACGAAAAGGAAAGAAAAGAAAAAAAAAAAAAAGGAGACTTTAACATGGAGATTTTCAGAATAAATTATGATTTGGACACGGAAACAGATTTATTTCGATGGCTAACGAAAGATACTCGTTTTAGAGTTTGTAGCTGCGTTGTTTTATTTTAATTATTGTAAAATTATGACTGTTGAAGAGAAACTGAAAATTAATTTTTCTATTTGAATTCATTTACTTAATAAATTTGAAAAATGTTTTGTTTTTTTCTCTTTGTAATTGTTGTTTCTCTGTAAATTGTTTGCGTTTGTTTCTGATTATATTAATATTTAAAAATAAATAAATACAGAAATTCCAATGGAATAGAGTTGGAACTTTATGTAAAAGGGTGACAATTATGATTGTGAACAAATGACTTTTTGTAACGGATTCATATCATATTGATCATTCATAGATTGACTCAATTCGTACTAGTAAATTGGAGTGGAAAAAAAAAAATAAAAATAAAAAACAATAATAATGATAATAAATAAATAAAAGAAATAAAAAATAACAACAACAACAATAATAATTAACAAAAATGTTAAATAAAAATAAAAATATAAAAAAATAAATAAGTTATAACATCTTTCTAGATTTTTATGCAGCGGATTTTTAATTATTCTAAAATTATGACTGTTAAAGGGAAACTCTGAAAATTATTTTTTTCTACTATTTGAGTTTATTTATTTTAATTAAATGTGAAGATCTGTTTAAGTTCGAGGTTTTGACACCGAACACTTAACCCATTTTGTGTTACATTCGCGTAACACAGTTTTTTTTTTTTTTTTACTTTTGGTTTTGGGGCTTTCTGTTACTAAACTTAACGAGTGGTTATTGCCTTAGAAGTGCTTTGTTTGTGATTTTTGTAAGTTAAGAGGGGAATTTTGTTTGTTCTGCGCGTTTAAAGACCTAATTATTGAAGTTAAATCATCTCTGATTTCATTTGCATACGAAAAGGGAAAGAAAAAAAAAAAAAAAAAGAAAGGAGACTTTAACATGGAGATTTGCAGAATAAATTATGATTTGGACACGAAACAGATTTATTTCGATGGCTAATGAAAGATACTCGTTTTAGAGTTTGTAGCTGCGTTGTTTTATTTTAATTATTGTAAAATTATGACTGTTGAAGAGAAACTGAAAATTAATTTTTCTATTTGAATTCATTTACTTAATAAATGTGAAGAATATTTTTATTTCTCTTGCTTTTATTTGTAAATTGCTTGTCTTTGTTTCTGATTATATCAAGATTTAAAAATAAATAAATAAAGGAATTCTTATGGAATAAAGTTGGGATTTTAAGTATGTAATATGATGACAACTGTGATTGTGAATGAATCATTTTTGCAATGGATTCATCATCAAGAAAGAGTTCGACGCAATTCTTACTAGTAAAATGGACGTGGAGAATATAAAAATTAAATAAATGAATAAAAAAAATTGAAATGAATAAACAAAAAAATTAAAAATTAAAATAAATAAATAAAAAAAAAATTTAAATGAATAAATAAAAAAAAAAAATTAAAATAAATCAATAAATAAAAATTTTAATAAATAAATAAAAAATAAATAAACCAACTTTAACATCCTCCTACTCACGTTTTTTATGCAATGGATTTTTAATTTTTGTAAAGATGTTAAATTTTTTATTTATATATAATTTTTAAATTATATTAAATTATATATATTATTATATTTTATTTTTTATTATTATTTTTATTTTTATTTTTGTATGTAATTGTGAAAATTTTATTTATATATTACAAATTTTTTTTTTTTTTTTTCGGTTATGTTACTTTGGCTGTGACAAAAAATCAATGAAAGGTTTTATTAAAATCTGGACTTGCCACTTAATAAATAATTATAGTGATTATCATCATTCATTATATAATCATCTGATAATTATTTTTTCACCCATCTAAACATTATTTATTTTAAAATGTACAGAATAAATTAATAATACAAACTGTAAAAAAAAAGAAAATTATATTCTGGCTAAATTCGATATGAGAAAGAAAATGATGTTGCATTGCGAAATATTTATCTTTATTACATATATCATTATTTTTTAATACACAGTAAAGTATCAGATAAAGAGAGAGTGGTTAAATATCGAACATACAGCGATGTTTATAATCTATAAACTTATCAAAGATATCTCATTATTGATCATGTTGACGATGTTTTTGAGAAATTATTTGTAGTTCCATTTTTATTACTTTATGATAACTTGTAGAATGATTTATGATGCAAAGGTCAATTGATATAGGGAAAAAATGGACTCTTATTGGAATGGTTTCTTAGACTAGCGTTTTTCCCTCCTGTTATGAGAAATTCGTATAAGACGTATTCATTTGTTTATGTAATCATATTAGTTATTGCATTTTTATCAAATGAAGAGAGAGACTGGTTGAATCTGGAAAATACAGGATTGCAAATAGGTAGAAATTGCCAAGATAAAAGTATTGAAGGATTCTGTGCTGATTATTATTTATTAATTAGATTACTTGTACGAATTAGCAATGCCTTATAAAATTAACATTTGTTCAAGTTGAAAGATATAGTCCAATCTTTTATAAAGCAATAAACACTGCTTCTTTTTAGGAAAATTGAATTCACGATTAAATTAGTTAATGTTAAAAGGAACTTTGAAAATTCTATTCTTATATTTTATAATTTTTTGGCCGTATTAAGTAAAGTAATTAGTAATGTTCATTTTAGTTTTTAAGTTCATTGGTTGTAATGAATTTCATTTACAATGTTATACAACAATTGGAAATGCTTACACGAAAGATACAAAAGCATAATAAAGATAGTGGCAATTTACTAAAAGACACCATTTTTTTTGCAGTATTTTTAATTAAAACTTAGAGCTGGCAAAATATAAAATGCAAGTTTGTTCAGAAGTCATAAATATAATTATTTATTATGTAAGGATGTTAATGGATTAATTATTTTGTAAGGATAGTTATTATTAAGTCTGGACTGCCAGACTTAAGTTGATGGATTAACTAATGTTATTTGTTTTTATCTTGTTCTTTGTATTTATTTCTTTATGATATCTGTTGTCCTGTAAACTTACATTGACTTGTAAACTTACTAACTTACCATTGTCCTGTAAACTTACCAAAATAAAATTATGCAAACATTTAAATTTTCAAAATCAAGAACAAAAATACTATTTTATAATTAGTTATTATACTTACGAACTTAATTATTGCAAATACAAAGGAGCATTCATATATAATGTTAAATTGAATAGCATATTACTTCCACTTCTTTTTCATTGGCGCAACACCTCCATGATGGGCCAATGCCGCCTGCTTGCTGCTGGATTTCGAGGCAGGAGATGCTTTCTTTTTAAGGGTTGGGGACGTCAGCTCTAAGACTAATGTTCTACAGTCACATTAGACCGGGACCTACGCTTTAAAGTGGGGATTCCTAACCACTGAAGGCATCGATGGCACCTGCCTGGATCGAACCCCTGTGGCACCGAGCGCCAGTCACTCGGCCATCAGGCCCCTATTACTTCCACTACTGCTATTAATAATCATGATAAACTTTTCTGTTTATCTAATCTGTGTAGAACCAGAAAAATCCATCTTTAGTGTTAAAGATTGATTTTAATGAATTTTATTTTACTTATGAATGAATGCGCAAATAATTTTAATAACTTGTAATGTATCTATCAACCAACAAAACAATTTCTTAACAAGTGCTAATGATTTGTCGTAAGAAAAACATTTTAAACTGATTTACGAATAAAATTTCATACTTCTTATATACTGTAAATACCTTTTACAAAACACACGGTAAACACACAAGAATTGTTTGCATCATTTCCCTAAACCGAAAGTGTGCGCATTTTACTCCGAGCATTACCATAAATGTCCGAATTTCTACAGCCAAGTCCACTGAACCACAAAATGACACATAACGTCACCAACTAAGCAACATTTGACAATGCACAGTCGTTACATTATACACCTAATGTCGTCCCAGTTTAATAAAATGAGATTTTCACTAAGCCTGACATCAAAGAGGGAAACGTGAATACATTCCCAGATCTTGGGGGGCGGATTCGAGTCAGCGGGATTCCCACCAGTGAAAGGGGATGGAGACCCTCGTAAGGTTTCGGAATTTCTGGCGTTTTTCAGCATAGAATAATATCTTTTGTAAGAAAGAATATGCTTGTTTGATCCAATGTCCATTTATAAAAAAAGTTGCGCGTAGAAATGGAGACATTGTAAAAGTTGACGTTAAAAGATGTTGGAAGTAAAAACTTTTCGTTGCGCTGAAATAGTTTTTTTACTGAATTAGAGTTTGATGCAGAAATCTGTATTTCATTGGTTTTTTTTTAACATAATTAGTAGTATGAAAGAAGATTTTCTTAAAAATGTGTTTGTTATTTATAGTTTATACAAAATATATGAAAAAAAGTATCTGAAAAAAAAAATCTTGATTTATCTTGTATTTGTAAAAAAATCTATTTTGTTTTGCTTATAAAATGAACATTTTGTTTTATTTTAGTCAGATTTGTATTGCAGAATCTATAACTATTTTTGATATTTTTATTATTTAAAATATCTTAAATGTTCATTAATGCTAATAGCGTTACAGAATACAAGATATATCAAAAAGTTCGTCAAAGGGTTTCGTCATGATTAACGTTCAATAAGAAATCGAGAATACTTAGTTTAAATCTATAAATTATTTTTTAAGCACTTTTAATAGAGAGCATGGAGAGGTCACTGTCATGGAATGATTTTAGTGGTGATTGTAACAGCTTCTGTAAGTCTATTGGTCATTGTCAATGGGTGAGTTCTTCATGACTGTAGAGTTTTCTAGTTTGATTGTAACAGCTCACTGCTGGTGAGAAATTTCCATATTTGACAGTGAGACTGCTGGTGATGGTGAGAAATTTTCCATGTTTGACTGTGAGAGTTCTCCATGTCCACTGCTGGAGAGAAATTTCCATGTTTGACTGTGAGAGTTCTCCATGTCCACTGGGATGGTGAGAAATTTCTGCTGGTGAGTTTTCCATGTTTGACTGTGAGAGTTCTCCATGTACTGTGACAGTTCTGATAGTGAAAAATTTCCATGTTTGACTGTGAGGGTTCTCCATGTCTACTGCTGGTGAGAGATGTTTGATTGTGAGTGTTCTCCATGTCCACTGCTGGTGAGAGTTTTTCATATTTGACTGTGACAGTTTCTCCATGTCCTTTGCTGGTGAGAGTTTCCCAAGTTTTCTCCCATACGATATTGCGAATGCGATGCAGTTACTTTTGAGTCCTTCGCTGGACAATATTCTTTAATCATCTCTTGTCGTTGGACTATTTCTCTCCTCCTCCTATAAAAAAATCCTCTCAATAAATTTAAAACACTTTAATTAATTCAATAAATAAATAAAAATATTTTAAATTTAAAAATAATAGATTTTAGCAAAAAAATATTATGAGCTGAACAATAGATTAATTAGTCTGGCATCTTTTTGAAATTGATTCGAATTTAATTTGTTTAAGGTATCTTCAAAGAAAATTAAGTAATAAAGCGTTTAATTTTTTATATTAGAGTGTATTTCTTCTTTTCTTTTGTCTTGTTTTTAAAGTTTAAAGTTTTTAAAGTTTTGTAATATTTTTAAACCAATAAATTACTTTTTGTTTCATATTTTTTATTCATCTATTTTAATATTTTATTTCTATTATACAAATACAATCTTATTTGTTTGATTTGAAAGAGTTTTTGGAAATGATCTCCATATTTTCAATGGATATTGAAATTTTTCATAAAAGCACAAGTATATGAATGAAGTTGTTTTTTTCTTCTTCTAATGCAGCTGACAAATAGACTGTGATCTTCGCCATAAGGGCTGCACCGATGTTACTCACTTTGCATTACCCAGGGTGCGTGTAACTTGATGGTAAGCTACGGACGCGGATATGAATGAAGTAAATTTTGTATATGTCATTTAGTGCTCATATTAAAAAATCCTTTTAATTAAAAATTTTTTTTATTTGGAAATTAAAAAAATAATTTGATCAATTTTTAAACAAGTTAAAATTTGTATAATCAACATAAACTAAAACTCACAAAAATATGATTTTCTAATCTAAAACTTTTTTTCCAAGCAAGACTTTTTTTAAAATTTAAATCATTTATCATTCGTTCAAGGGTGACATGAATCCCATTTTACACCATTTAATGGACAAAAGTTGCTCTCCTTTAGCCCCCAAAGCTTTTATCTGTTAATACCGAATAGCAACTTTATTTGTGTCAAGATTTTTGGTCTGGTATTCAAGCAATAGCCCAACCCATACCATACATCAAAATGAGAGTCAAAAGGGGTGGTCCATGCTTACCACAATAGACCTCATGGTGCGGAAGTGAGAATTCCATTAGATTGCAGAAGTCAGTGATTTTCTATACATGTAATGTGGTTTGTAGAATGATAGCAGTTGGTGAATTGACCTGCTGAGATGATGGATGGTGAAGAGTCAACCACAACAATGTGAACACAGAAGATGCCCAACCTTTTTAGGCGACAAAACTGTTTTCAATTCTGTAAAAGTGAAAAGTCAAACTCTGAAGTTTTTGGTATTTCAATGATAAATGAGTCGAAAAATTGCAGATGTATTTTCAGCAACAATGTGTGTTCTAAACTGAAGCTTTTATTGGTCTCTGGCGTGGTAAAGGTGTCAAAGTATTGTAAATATCGTGGATGCGTTTTATTACCAATAATTTTTCTGGGATACCGATATTTGTTTTCAAGGTAACTGATGAAATTATTTGTGAATTGAGATGAAAAATTTGAGAAAACTATAATATTTATGGTAGACTGATAATTTAATTGTTTAATACTTCAGATAATCGAGAAGAAAAAATTGCACATGAACTTTATATAAAGTTTATCGCAAGTTTTTAATTTAATGTGCAATTTAATATAAAATATACAAGATAATATGTAAAATTTGCTTTCTTCGTATCAATTCAAATCAAACATATTTTATTTACTTTAATAATATAGTAGCAGATATACGTTATTAAATAAGCTGTAAAGTATTTTTTGACTTGCATATAAGATCTCTTTGAGCAGTTATGTTAGGAAAATAGTTTAAATAAATTAAAAATAATATAAGATTATGATCATGCCAGTTGTATTTTATTTGTATAAATTATTTTGAATGATGAGTTGTCTATAATTGAAGATCTGATATTACCAGTCTTCATAGTTAAGAAGAAATATTTTTCAGATTTTTATGTACTATTTAGAGAAGATTACAAAGAACTTGTTGGTACTTATTGCAAGGCAGCACAGCAATTTTCTCTCCTGTTTAATTTGAAAACAAATTTATATATGTACAATACTAATCATAGAAGAGTTATTCACTGTAATGCTCACACATATAAAGTAGAAATTTATATAAAATTATTATGTATTTCATTTCAAATCATATTATTATAATTCATCAAAACATTTTTAAATTAAAAAAATCTTGATAATTGTATAATTATTGTTATATTTCACAACATATAAAGTTTCATTGGAAGAAAAATGCAAATTTCTAATTCAAGATCATTATTTCCTTCATAACTATTTATAGGTGTGATTATTCCAATTAAAGTACTATATTATTACTTGATCATAAGTAAACTTGATTACAAAATTATCAACAGCGTTGCGTTTATTTAGTATAAAATAAATTTCTAGTAAAGAAAATACATAGCAATAGAACGTGTGTTTCATGATTTTTTTTACTATTGAAAGATGGCTACAAAAGAAATAAAAATTTAATAACGAAGCAATTGGAAAACTATTTAGCTATACTACAATTATCAAAACTATCAAGCTATAGTACAATTATCAAAACTATCAAGTTGTACTACAGTTATTAAAACTACAATTCTCAAAACCATCAAACTACTACAATTATCAAAACTATGAAGCTATACTGCGATTATCAAAACTATGAAGCTATACTATAATTATCAAAAACTGCCAAGCTATATTACAATTATCGAAACTATAAAAGCTATTACAATTATCGAAACTATCAATCTACTATAATTATTAAAACTATGAAGCTATACTACAATTATCAAAACTATCAAGTATAATATAATCATCAAAACTATCAAGCTATACTACAGTTTATCAAAACTATCAAGCTATACTACAATTATCAAAACTATCAGTCTATACTACAATTATCGAAACTATCAAGCTATTACAATTATCTAAATTGTCAAACTATATTGATGTTAATAATTTAAATTCTCAAAAGTGAACGCATAGTAGATAAAAACAAAAGTAGAGCATTATCCTGGATAAGACAAAGTCGCCAAATGTGCCAACCTGACAATCTGAGTCTCACACCTGAGCAAACAAGTCAAAACCATCTATATGCCTAGAAACTACTATTATCCATGCACCAGGGGGACCGGGGTGCTATGATATATCCCCAAACCCTATGGGGACTGGGTATGGCGGAACAAATACCTTGAGTGTCCGGAACGGATCAACTCCCTCTCACTCACAACGCGCGGGGAGGGATTTATCCGCTCTTGACGAAACCCCTTCCCAACAAGAGCTTCTTGTAAAGCTCATTATTCTTCATGTGTGAACTTCAAAGTACCAGCGTGAGTTTAATAAAGAATCGAATTACGCCCGCTATCGAAACTTCAATTACGTTGCGCTTAAGCGCGGTGGTTTCGGAGTTCTTCAAAGTGCTATGGTTTCATGGTTCAATGCAGTGTAGCCAAGCCTGGTGGTCTGCTGGTGTCATGTAGGTGCACGCCATCTCATGAAATTGAAGTCACTTTGGGCTTTGAAGAATGGAGAATGTGAGATAGTAAGATATACGTATGGGATTAGCTGTACGGGGATTCATTACTAAGATGATGTAACAGATTTTGCTTTGTAAAGTTGCAAGTGAAGAAATATTTAGTCGAACAAATTGTTACTATGCTATAAGAACGTATTTTTAACTTTCATATTGAGAAGTTGAGGAGTTTTGAATTTTAAACATTTTTCAACTATCTTTCAAAATTTAATTGATCAAATTTTAGTTAATATAGTTATCAATCTAAGTACGCAACTTAGTTTTGGGATTAAAAATCTATATAATTTTTGTAATTGTTTTTTTTAATTTTATTCTTTACCTTCCTTATGGCCTTTTTTTTTTTTCCAATGGTGGAGTTCCAATAAAGATGATCCATAACGCCATAACGCTTAAAATTTGTTGATGATTATTTTATGATGGTGGATACAGCTGAATCAATATTGCCCTCTATAATGATGAATGTATAACAAAAGGTGAATCTCTTCGTGGTGGATTCCCAGAGGAAACTATTCAACAATTATATCCTATTGTAGAAAAAAAATTATTCTTTCTGAATGCTATTGGGATTCTGCTATTTGATGTCAATCTGCACACCTCCTTTTTGAATTACTGACTAAAGTCACCACAAGCGTAATGAATCAGCACATATTTTCAGTAATAAATATTAACATTGAAAATAATTATTACACTAATTAAATACTCTATTGCTCTATTGATCTTATGTAACATATTTTGTTCTGTAAAGTTGCCAGTGAAGAAATACTTAGTCGAAAGACTTGTTACTATCTTATAAGGATGTAATTGTAAATTTCCCAATGAGAAGTTAGGAGTTTTGAATTTTATTTTTTCAAATATCTTTCAGAATTTAATTGATCATCATTGAACTTAGTTATAAATGTAAGTAAATAACTTGTTTTGGAATTTAGATACTTACATAATTTTTGTAATTATTTATTATTTCATTCTTTACCTTTGTTGAGACATTTTTTTCCCAATGCTGGAGTACTTGTACATAATCCATGACACTTAAAATTTGCTGATCATTATTTTATGATGGTAGATTATCATTGTTCCTAGAATCCTCAATGTCTTTCAATCCTCAGAATTGAATGTATTGTCCGCTAGAATGATGAATGTATAACAAAGGGCGAAATCTGCGTTGTGAACTCTCAGAGGAAACAGTTCAGCAATTATGCTTCGTATTGTAGAAAATAAGCAAATTATGCTTTGAATGTTATTCTGGGACTCTATTTTCCAATCCTACTGAATTTGCTCCATTTTGCAAATTACTGACTATAGCATATACCACAGGTGTAATTGAATCCTCACACATTTCCTGTACTAGCAATTAACATTGAATATTATTATCACACTAATTAAATACACTATTGCACTAATTTCTCATTTCATTATTGATTTCGAGAATATAAGATTTTGCAAATATTGATTTTAAAATAAAATTTGTTTTTATGGATAGATTCCATGCATTAGAAGTTAAAAAACTGCTCATCAATATTCAGTTAACATTTTATATGGTGAAAGAATAGTTCCATTTTTAATAAACTTCAAAACTAAACGTTCGGAAATAACTTACATAAGACATAAATTATCATGCTATAATTTAAAAACGAAATATGTAAATTATGCTAATAATAAGTAACAACGTTGAAAGTCAATAAAATAAATATACAATTTTCACATTACATTGATTTTCAAAACCAATACATCAAAATAAACACACAACGTTAAGATGCATTTTATTTCATGTAGTAATTAAAAAGTTCAATGCATATTCTAATTATCATATATATTAATTCATGATAATCATAAGCAAATATTGACCAGATTTTTTGGTTGTTCAGTCCTTTTTTTTTTTATTGTGAACTGGTAATTTACTTTAAGAGAAAGATGGCAAACATAATGAGGTCATTTGGCAAAGATACATTACTACAGACAATATAATTATTATTAAAAACAGACATTATAATTATTATTAAAAACAGACATTATAATTATTATTTAGATTAGATTTTTCGGGGATATAGATAGATAAAATTCATAAAAAAAAAAAAAAAAATCTGATTAAAATAATCAATTACATAAAAGTAAAAAAAAAATAATAAATAATTAAATGGTAAAATATGGCTTCTTTATTAATGAGGACTTCAGATAAATTTTTTAAACGACAACAATTCCAGCATTGTCTGTATTGAAAATGCAGGCGATCGCTTTGAAACCTGTCCTCAGTGTCAATGTCCGTCAGACCCCTCAAATTTCCTTGCGGTCAGTTACTCTTCTCTTGACCCCTATTTCCCCCATTCTCGCTGTTCAGTTACTGCTGGACTTCTCACAAAAGGAAAGAAAGAGAAGAAAAGCCAACCAGAGAAAAAAAGAAAACGAAATAAAAAAAAAATACATGAGCTAACGTGAGGGCGGGGGTTTCGGGCAGTTTTCCCTAGGCCAGGCGATCGTTCATGCACGTGATCTGATTTTTCATGGGTGTTAACAAGTAAAAGGAAGCTTTCGAATGATTGCCAACAGCACACAGCGATCCATCTTTTGCAGATCTCGTGGTTTTTCCAAATGCATACTACTCTCTCACTGACTCACTGACCCCCCTTCCTTTCCACTGTAAACTTCACACCACCGAAATAGGCCTGCATGAGACGGGTTAGGGGGTTTTTGTAGAGTGCTCCAGAATTACCGTGAAATTAGGAAAAGGGGATTTATTTTGACACGGGTTAAGGGATTTGGTATGGTTTATGTCCGCCGTCTTTTGTTCGCGAGTGCTAACGCCGCTCAATTAGGATGCTCGACTGAGGGCTTGTCAAAAGAATTGCCAGTTGGTTGTTGGTCGCAGAAACTCTGTACTTGTCAGCTCTGACTATGCAATATATCAAATTAGAGACTCATCCCTTTTTTTTTTTTTGAATAAACAAAAGATGTCGTGAATGAATTTGTGTGGTATGTTTATTTGATAGATAATTTTATGCATAGGTAGTGTATTTATTTGATAGATAATTTTATACATAGCATGTTTATTTGATAGATTATTTTATGTATAGGTAGTATGTTTGTTTGACAGATAATTTTAAGTATAGATTGTATGTTAATTTGAGAGATTATTTTATGTAAGGTAGTATGTTTGTTTGACAGATACTTGCCGAAATTCTTCAATAATTTACTTTTGTTATTATTATGTTATTAATTTGTATCTTTTCTTTTAAAATTTGTGAAGTAAATTTATGTATTGATGGTGGCCGAATGACTAACGCTTTGGCATCTCGGTGTCACAAGTTTCGGGTTCAAGTTCGACGTTACCGCGGATGTTTGTAGTGGTTCGGAATCTACTTTGAGCCATAGGTCAATGTAATACAACTCGTACTCGCTTCGCAGTACATATATTAAAATATAATGCAACTGCAGAGCTTTGAGCATAAGGCCGACAACCCTACCCCTTAAGAAGGCATCCCTTTTCTCGAAATTTACCAGTAGGCAGAAGGCCTTGGAACCCCATGAAGCTATTGTGCCAATGAAGAAGAAATTTACATATTGTGTTATTATTTTTAATTTTATTTTGATGAATGTTAGCATATAAAGTGAAAATTCTTTTATTTATACAGAGAAAGACAACTTGGAATTTTTTAATGTAGTCCCACTATGGATCTGAATTTAATCTGATTATTTTTGTTTCAAATGTTTAGTCAAATAATTATTATTCCATAAGTAATCTTAATGTTTAATTATTAGAATATCAAATAACTGCTTTGGGAATATTTTTCTTACTAATATGCCATGATTGTTAACATTAGTTTATAAGCAAAAACTTCTTATTGTTCGTCAATAGTATATAATGAAACATATTAACTTTTTTCCTTTATTAGTAAAATAATGACATCAAAATATGCTATATGATATGAAGGAAATGAAAAATAAAGAATTAGCTTCAAAAGATTTTAAAGTAGACAATATTTAATTCCAAACATTATTATCAAAATTTCCATTAGGCAAAGCATGTTTTTTTTTTTTTTTTTTTTAATTTAAAATAGATATGTCATTAAATAATATGATGTATTATTCGTTATAACATCTGTAACACTGAACGTTTAGCATTGTATTATTTAGGTTATACGCGACATAAACATTATTAGTTTTAGTTAAGGAAACGTTAGAGAAATATAACACCAAAAAATGGCACAATTCTTTTTATACAATAGACACAGAAGAATTGAAATCAGAAAGGATACAATAACAATCAAAGACGATAACAAATGCGTTTAGGTTTTCACATTTACTTTCCAGGCTTCTTTTACTCCCACGCTTAGTAAACAGCACGACGCAGGTGATCCCCTGCACAACCACCCCCTCCTCAAGGTCATGACACCAGTCAGAAGTGACTGGCTCATTACTTGCCGTTTAACAATAAACCTGAACTTCCGGGCACAGACGTGCGAAATGCGATCTTAAAAATTATATTTTCCAGTGTCACCAAGTCTTTTGTACCACTCTATGATGGATGATGTTACTCTGGAGCAAACAGGAATTCCACCTGCACAGATATCCCTAATGCATTGAATAAAAGTGATGATAGAGTTTTGTGTTTACTTTTTTTTTTTTAATGCTTAAATGGGTCTTTTTTTTTTTTTTATGGTTTAATAAAAAAATTTTTTTTTTCCTGTGCGGTTGAGGATGTAGATGGGGTAGAGTTTCTTTGTGTCCGGTCATGTTTCTCGTGTCTTCGGACAAATGGACCTTTCTTCAAAAAAGGGTTGGCTCATGTCGCTGCCAATTGTTAGCAGGATGTTGAACATGGGGTTTTCGGGTCAAGGGTTTTGCTCTGGTCATGGGAGTTAGCGTGGCCTGTTTTGTTGATTTCTGATATTTTCAAAGTGTTGCATTGTTGTTTTTCTAACAATTTTATTGAGGCCGTGGTAGTAAATCAAAATGCCTGTTGATTTCTATTAACTGTAAACAAAACAATTCTTCTTCTTCTTTTTTTCTTTACTGGTATTACAGCCTTGTGCAACACATCAGCTCTGCATCTGTCTCGCTCCAATGTCAATCTCTTCCAATTTATAATTTTCAGTTGTCTGAGAACCTCTTCGACACTATCAATCCACCTTTCCCTTGGTCTTCCTCTCTTCCTATTGTTGAACAATTGATATAACAAAATCCTTTTAATGATCTCTAATTGTAGTGTGGTGTTTGTGCGCGTGTAAATAAAGCTGTGAGCTCTCCAACATGTGCCTCAAGTATCTCAACCCAACCACACCCAGTTACAAATGTGATTTTCCAACCTACACACTATAAAAGTATTAAATTTTAATTTTCAACTGAACAATATGTATTTTGATTCATCTTTTTTGATTAGATTATTAAATATATTTAAGGTAATAATGTAGGTAAAATAAGTTTTTAATATAGATTTTAAAGCTTTAAAAGAATTATGTACTTTTATCTTTTTTTTACTAATGATTTTGCGTGGGAAAAAATCTAGAAACACTAACCAGGCTCTCAAACTGTCGATACAACGTTATCCTGTTATCCACTAAATCTTCTCTTTTCTATAAGCATTGGCTGCACTGTAGGTCACCAGAAGATTCAAATCTAAAGCAAGTTCCTTTTTCTACTATGTCATGATCAAATCCATTAAATTTTCATCTCAACGAATTTGACAACAAAAAATTAATTCAACGACAAAATAGATTAAGTTTTAATTGTTACTTTTAAAAGTATAAAAACACTCTATAATGTTAATTTAAATAATAAAATTATAATTTATAACACCTAATTAAAATTTTCCATTAATATAATGCTACATTTAACAGAATTAATGTATAATTTTTATAAAATTCATTGAAGCAGAACGATAAAATCAAACTGAAACTTCAATCTTTTATTTCAGAAAGCGCTTTCAGTGACCACAAGATTTGATTGTAAAAAGCCTCCATCCCCCCAAGAAACAAAACCACAAAAACCAAACAGAAATCGAACCCCAAAACGAAAATAAAGTCCCGAGGTAAAATTACGTGCTTTGAAATTCTTCAAAATCCAATCCCACTGTCCGGTGGAACATGGAGTGATGTTTTGTATTCCATGTAGGAGTTAGGAGGGCTTTTCACTTTACTTTTGAAAGCATTTCGAATTCCAGAAACACGTGTATTTCCTCCGCAAAAGTATTAAGGATTGTACTTTGTACTGGGAGTAAACTGTAACAGGACCCCACAAATTGAGGTAGTTTTGTAACGTTGTTCGGGGATAAGACTTTCGACAATCTATCTTTCACCATTGCTTGCCTTGTTCGTGCAAAGCTACGTTATCTTACCGGATTGTAGGGCTTTTTTTTATGGTGTAGGGAATACAGATTGCGGGATTGAACGGAAAAACCAGGGCCTGTCGTACAAAGAATGGGATAGATAAAGGGAATGTTACAAATTCCAGAAACATTGTTTTCTAGAAATATCTAGTACTGAAAATAGTTTATCTGACTCAAAAAGTTGTTAAGTGTATTACGAATGATGATATTAACAATCAACTTTAACTTCACTTAATATTAAATTAGAATTCTTTCTGAATATAAAAATTTATTATTAAAGGGAAAAAAGAGAGAAACAAAATATAAAAAAGTAAACACGAAAAATACATAAAAACCAAATGAAATACTATTACGATTAAAATTATAAAAGCATAACATTAATGTATGTGTAAATAACATTTAAATAAAAAAAGTTCCTAACTGATGACAGAAATTCCCTAATAACAAATTATTCATTAAATTTTGCTTTGGTTTGTCCCTCAACTGTCATTTTGCACACTTTGGGCTAGTTAGGTCGAGACCTACAGTTTAACGTTAACTTAATATAGAAGTAAAGTATTGAATTAGAGTTATTTCTGAATATGAAATTTATTATATCAAGAAAGATAGTGAGAAAAAAATGATTAAAGTGAAAAAGAAACAAAACATAGAAGTATACATGAAAATACAAAATAAAATGCTGCAAAAAGAAGCGTAAAATTAATGTATGTGTAAATAACATTTAAAAAAAAGTTACTAACTCATGACAAAAGAAATTCTCCAATAGCAAATTATTCATTAAATTTTGGTTTGGTTCGTCCTTCTACTGTCATTTTGTGCACACTTTAGGCTAACTGGACCGGTACCTACAGTTTAACCACTATTACACCACACCACATCACTGTGCCTAGAGCTGAGTTGCCCCTATTTGCCCCATTTGGGAATGATGTGGGTGAGAAGATTGGACTCTTTGACTTTACGATCATATGAGACTGGGATTTACTGCTTAAAGTGGATTTCGAACCACTTCGAACAGGGATTCGCAGGAATTCAAATCCGGCACCGCAGAGATCCGAATCCGAAACCTATGGCACCGAGAGGCCAGAGCGCTAGCCACTCGGCTCTCAGGCCCTTGATTTCCCACAAACATCCCTGCCACCTGCCAGAATTCGAACCTGAAGCCTGTGGTATCAATGGCCAGAGCATTAGCCAATTGGCCATCAAGCCGCCATTAAATTTTGGTGTATTACCTTAAACGAATTGCTTTATTGACCGGAATAAATGAAAAATTATAAAGAATCACACATTTTTTCAACATTTAATATTTTAATTAATTAATTTCATTTCATTTAATTTTCATTTTTTTCAACATTTTAATCACTAAAGATTAATTAAATTTTTGTTATTGATAACTTGTTTTCTTAAATATGATTCAATGATCAAATCATCGTTTATTAGAAAACTTATTAAAATTGATATTGATTATGTTTTTATTCTTTTTTACGACAAAGAAAAGACAATCTCAGATATTTGATTTCATTTTGATATGATGGCTAATTGATACTTAAAAAAAAAAAAAAAACTCACTTATTTGAGTTAAAGTCAGTTGAATTCAAATACTTACACACGACATTCGTAATTACACTAGAAGCGCCTATATTGTAAAAGTTGATTTTCATTTCCAAGAGTATTTCATCACACTATTTACTTTAAAGCGATATTTTTTTATCCCATTCCAACCTCAGCAAAACACATATTTAAGCTTATAAACATGCCTAAGTATTAAATTAAATCACCCTTCTTAAGTACATATTCTTCTATCAACAAGGTCGCCTAAAAAAGGAAAGTTAACGTTTATTCTTAGAAGTTAATATTTTTATTCGCGTGTAAGGTAAACAGAAAGAAAGTAAAAACGGAGGAAAAAATATAAAAAAAAGAAATCTTTCCGCAAATTTCAAACACATTTTCCCACTTTTGCGCAAACATTTTGAAGCAAGTTTTTCATTTTTTTTTTTTTTTTTTTTTTTTTTCCTGATCTCTCACTCCATCACTTTTCTTTTCTTCCGTTTTGGTACGCAGGCTGACTTTTTAATAACATGGATCCCGCAAGCGTTGGAATATCAGCTTCGGGGTAAATAATTCGGTGCAGAGTTGAGTCGGGCAAAAGACATCTGTTTGCCCTCTCCAAAACCCACTTTAATAAGCCCGGGTTTCAAAGCCAATAAAAAAAGACAGAGCGTTTTACAAACATTCTAAAAAGTTGACGCGTTTCTCAAAAGATCGGATCTCGAGTTTCGGTTTGATATAAAAAATATTTTGGAAGGTTGGTTTTACACACGAAAAGTAGGTGTACAGAGTTTGATTAAATGTGATGCCGGAAGACAAAGTTAAATAGCGCATATTTACTAAACTTTTATAGATTTGATATATTTGAGTTAAAAATTAAACCAGTTTACTCCTCATAACTTATTTAATAGGTTGTTCAGAATTTCTGATTTGTTCTAAAAAAAGTTCTTAGATATTATAGGCAGAATGTAAAGCAATGTGTATAATAATGTATGTGAATATTATTTTATTTGAGCACTGATTAGATAAACAATTAAGTTATGAAATTATTTATAATTGCAGTTAAATTAAATTTCCCAGCTTTCAGTTTAATAGGTTTGGTATTTTGCTCTACGATCCTTTTGTGCACATTTTGGGCTAATTAGACCGGACCATAAAATTTAACGGGAATTCCGAACCCCTAACAAACATCTATGCCACCACTAGGATTCGAATCTGAAGCTTGTGGTACCAAAGGCCAGAGCGGCAGCCAATAGGCCATCAGGCCGCATTCACTTTAATAGAGAAAGACCGCAATGGCCTTTCTTTCCTCCATACTTCACTCTTGTAACTGGGGCTGCGTAGCCCTCTGCTAGTTAGAAAGGGAAGAGTTGAACATCAGTAGGCCTTTTTGTAGACCGATGGGCTTTTAGGTTGGTCATGAATAATTGTGCGTAAAATTGGAGGAAACCGGGAAACTTTCACAATGCAGGATGACTATCATTATATGCTTTGCACACCACAACCGTCATCGAGTCCCCTAGCTTCGGAAAAAAAAATGATTACAACAATGCTGCCAGGGGATTCAAACCTCGTCACTCTAGCTGAGCATGTTGCCATTGGATCACTTGCCAGACAGACCGAAGTAGCCTCGTGTATAGCGGCGGATTTCCAAATTGGGGAAACTTGATTCAAACTCGATAAGAAACATCGAACAGCAAGATTCCATGTTTGTACCCGAAATAGGTAAGATAAATGTTGATTTCGAAATGGCAGGGAGGAATATGCGAGCAATCAAATGCCTCCTATGGGGATATTTCGTTCCAAATTGTGGTGACAAAATATATCAAAGTGATGTATATGATGGTTAACTCTGAATCTGCTATGCGTTTGCCCCTTTAGTGTCGTTCGACTTTAGGTCCAGTTTCTCACCATTCGAAAATAATAGCTTTAGTAAACAGATGAGTTTTTGAGCAGTAATTCTTACTACATATTTTTACAATATTTACTTTTTTTTTTTACAACATTTTCTTGTTTTTTTTTCCATTTTGTTTTTTTGTAATTGTTTTGAAACTAAAAATTAATGTATGCCTTACTAAAAACAAAGAATGAATTTAAATATTCAATGACAAAAACTTAATTTCATAGATATATACACATTTAATATATGTGTTCAATTTATAAACAGATTAAAATTTACAACAATATGAGACAATACATACACAGTCCAGTCACATTAATGTGACCACCACCTACTTCCGACGTCAACGTGAAATAACCAATCACAAAAGGCAGGTGGCAGCATATTGCAGTGGAGTGTATATAAAGAATTCCACTTAATACCACTTAAATACCACTTAATACCACATTCCACACTCCACTGACAGGTGGTCACATCAATGTGACTGGACTGTGTATATTAAATGATGATAATTTTGATACAACTTGAAAAGTAAATGTATCTAAATTTATTAGTTAACCTTAAAAATTCAAAAATCTTCGTACTATTACAAAATAATTTTTATGAGTTAGATATTTCAATGTATTTTGTTTCGTGGTATAGTTTTAAAAAATAAATTCATTAAATTTAAACCTATGTAACATTTAAAAATTCATATAACAAAATAACTTTGATGTTTCAAAATAAAACACATAATTTATTTAAATTAAAAATTTTTCCCATTTTACTTGTAGTACATCAGTTAGTAAAATTTATTAACTTACTCTTAAATAAAAAAAAAAAAAAATTATATAAAGGTGCATAATATTTGCTTTTCTAAGTCTCCAATATATAGAAAAATAATTCATGACATAAAAAATATACCCAGATTCATTCATCTAAAATAAAATAAAAAATTTAAGAAATTTCTTGTGGATTTTATTTTTATTTATTTTTTTTTTTTCCTATTTTTTAAACGGAGTGATTCTATTGTGCATAACCGTCACTGAATTCAAGCATACAAAAACTCTCTGCTCTCTTTTCTCATTAAACCCAACCAGATGACATAATAACATGAGGTTTTGCTGGAGGAGGTTCTCTGTGTTTGCTCAGTGAAAGAGAGGTTGATCAGTGCACACATATTGACCCATAAGGGTCCGTTTTAATTAACACGCTGTGTGTCAATAGATCCTCTTCCAACGCCACAGCCTCTATCGTAAGTCAACACTAGCTCGGTTTACACTTGTCTTACAAATCTGGACTTCCCAGTTATAACGTTTCATATTAACCACTTGGAACACCATCTGCCCACTTTCTTCCTAAGTGAGATATTATGGCTGGTTTTTGCAATTGTGGTTATTAAAAATAAGCTGCTAAGAGTTTCATCGAAATATTTCGATTTTTGCTTGCAGATTTGTCTAACAGATGGCGCTGCGGATTTGCAAAGTGAATGTTTTCGAAGTTCGTTCAAATCAAGAGATGCTATCTGCTCTCTGGAAATAAAATACTATCTACTGTTTTATAACATGTGGAAAAATACGATGCTCTGTTTGTTATTTGTTAATTACTGAAAATTTTAAATATTATTTTTTGAAAATTTCGTCCTTAGATATAATGATGTCATAAATTCGAATTATATCTCCACATAATATTTTCAAAAATTCAATTCCACCAATTATTTAAACATTTATATACACAATTCATGTATTTGTATATAAATTCTTAATATATAATATGTAATGCAATGTTATGTTTGTTATTTATTAATTACTGACAATTTTAAATATTATTTTTGAAAATTTCGTCTTTAAATATAATGATGTCATAAAGTAGGATTAAATTTCCAAATAATATTTTCAAAAATTCAATTTCACTAATAATTTCGGCATTTATGTAAGCAATTCATGTGTTTGTATATCAATTCTTAATAGATAATTGATGGACAATAATTATATACTGAGGGGACCCAAGAAATGAATAAATATTTGAATCATAATTTTTTAATTTTAATTTTATTTAAGTAATTTTATGGTTAAAATAAATTCTCAATAAATCTTAAGCTAATATTAATTTTTCTTTCATTTATTAGTAATTCTTTGAATTTATTTTAGATAAAAAATGGTTTTTAAAAATTATGCAAGAAATATTTTTGTTTTTAGTATTATACAAAGTAAGACCAGGGAATATACACCCAGAAATTATATAAAGTATTAATTGTATTGGAATTTATGAAATGCAAGTAACATAAGCTTTAAGAATCAGGCGTTTTTAGTATATCTGCTCTTTTCAATAATAGTCAATTTCAGCATAAAGACAAAAATAAAGAATAAATTTCATTTTTTAGAAATAAAAAGTAAGCAATAACATTGTTGATTTATTTAAAATAATAAATTTTATTTTATTTTATTATTGCAAACGAAAATTAAAATACGATTAAATTCACAACAGATTCAAATAAGCAAGGTACCATAGAAATTTCTAATATTGGTTTAGCACCAATTTATTTTATTAATACATTAATTTTATTTTTCCTTGATGTACTTGTGGTTCTAAGAAAGTAAAATATATATATATATATATATATATATAAATATATATATATATAAAAAAGAAAAATAGAACCCCCCTTTTTAAATTTTTTTTATTTATTTATTTTTTTTCCCAGTACCACAGTTTAGGAAAGTAATAGGTCTATTGCCATTTATTAATTTTCTCTAGAGTATAATATCAATGAATTTATACACAGAAAAAAAATTAATAAAAGGTTTTACGAATACATTATTTTTGAATATCAATCATGCAATCATTCATGTTAACATTTAACCTTCACAGATTTCAAGAACTTAATTCTACAAGTTATGAATTTTTTTATCCCATTGCAGTTAATTACTTATCCATTTGCACTTAATTATTTATCCAACTGCAGTTAATTATTATCCAACTGCAGTTAATTATTTATCCAACTGCAATTCATTTTATGCAGCTACCCATTAATTCATGAAACATAGATTAAAGCATTTAATTGTATAAAACACTTTGAGCCTCTAACACATAATAGTTAATTCATGCAACATTTATTCAAGCTTTTAATTCTGTAAGACATTGATTTTGCCCATTGTTAATTTATGTAACATTTATGTAAGAATTTCATTATGTGAGGTACAGATTTTGTATTTCTGTAATACAAGAAGATGCTAGATGAATAATGTATATAATGATGAATAATGTAATACAATTAGCATACAACTAACATAGTTTTGAGTTTTTCTTAACAATGTTATCTAGTTACTATGTGATCTGTTCATTAACATTGTAGTTATTGGTTGTTTAAAGTTTTAATTCTGTGAGTCTTTAGTTTTGAATTTCTCTTACCAATGGTCATATGCCATTGCAGTCAGTCGATTTATAAACATTTATTTCTACGCGATGTGTGTTTTGAATTTTTCCAACTCAATGTATGAATCGCATTTTACAATGTATAATTTTTGATGAGTTACTCACCCTTAATTAGTACGCTACACATTGTACTTAACTCGATCATATTGTAGTTAATTCATGTGATATTGCAATTAGTCACCTTACAAGTAAAAAAAATTGATTATTGCACAAAAAAAAAAAAAAAAAAAACAAGTTTTAATTTTATGTGCAATGAGTTTTTAATTTTTTCAGTGTAGTGTATGAATCGTATTTTACAATGAACAGTTTCCAATGAGTTACTCACCCTAAGTCTCTATACACATTGTAGTTAACTTGTGTGATATTGTAGTAAATCACCATACAAATTTTTAATTCTATGAGACATAGGTTTTGAATTTTTCCAATTAATTGTATGAATCGTATTTTACAATGAAAAATTTCTAATGAATACCCTTAGTCATACACACAGTGTTGTTAGCTGAAACATATTGTAGTTAATTTATGTGATATTGAAATTCTATTTTAATTCTATGAGACATAGGCTTTGAATTTTTCCAACTAATTGAAAATCATTTGACAATGGACAATTTCTAATGAATTGCTCACCCTTAGTCAGTACTCTACACAATGTTGTTAGCTGGAACATATTGTAGTTAATTTATGTGATATTGAAATTCTTACAAGCTTTTAATTCTATGAGACATAGGCTTTGAATTTTTCCAACTAATTGTATGAATCGCATTTGACAATGGACAATTTCTAATGAATTGCTCACCCTTAGTCAGTACTCTACACAGTGTTGTTAGCTGAAACATATTGTAGTTAATTCATGTGATATTGTAGTTATTCACCTTACAAGTTTTTAATTCAACGAGGCATAGGCATTGAATTTTTCCAATCCATTGTATGAATTTTACAATGGACAATTTCCCACGAGTTGCTCACCCTTAAGTCAGTACTCCATTACCAAGTGCACTGGTTGTCCTACATATATACTACGTTCGAGTCCTCCACTGATATTGTAATTATTATTAATTCTATGAGGCATAGGCGTTGAACTTTTCCAACTCATTGTATAAATCACCTTTTACAATGGACAATTTCTAATGAATTACTCACCCTTAGTCAGTACCCTACACATTGTATTTAACTCGAACATATTATAGTTAATTCATGTGATATTATAGTTAGGCGCCTTACAAGCTTTTTATTTCTAGGAGACATAGGTTTTGAATTTTTCCAACACATTTTATGAATCGCATTTTACAATGAATAATTTCTAATTAAATTCTAATGAATTGCTCACCCTTAGTCACTACTCTACACATTGTAGTAATTCATATGATATTGCAATTAGTCACCATTTAAGCTTTTAATTCTACGAGACATAGACTTTGAATTTTTCCAACTCAATGAATGAATCGCATTTTACAATTCACGATTTCAGATGAACTGCTCACCCTCAAGTAAGTCCTCTATTACCAAGTGTACCGGTTGTCGTACATATTTCCGTCGGGAGCCCCTCTCAGCTGAGTCAGAGGGAAAACAGTGGCCGTGATTTGTGAACAGTGGGCGCTCCAGAGGGTCAATTTCCGCCCACTCCTCCTTGCCCGCACTCACTTATCCGCATAGGTGTCATCTCCGGCCGAGCCTTAAGTTGTGTGTCAATAAGAGAGCCGCGCTCCCCTATCACCACGGAGGAACACTGGAGTGAGTCTTTTCCTGCAATACACTGACGGGTGATGCAGGGAAGCAACCTTACAAGTTGAACTGATAAGCATATTCACTGAATTTCTATAGCATATTTTCTATTTTTTAAATTTTATGAAAAGTATTTTTATGAATTTGAAGATTTTAATGATTTTTTTAAAAATAAATTATTTTGTTAAAGTAGATTTATTAAATTATTGTTGAATTAAATTTGATGGATGATTCAAAATTGCTTAGTATTTAATTACTTATTACATTAATAACTTATTATTAAATTACTTATTATATTAATTACTTATTAAATTACTTACTTACTAGAGTTACTTATTTATTACTTACTTAGCAAAAAAAAAAAAAAAATCATTAATTTAGTTTATAAAAAGAAGTTATGTTTACTTTGTAAAATAAATTATAATTGTTTGAATAATATGCATTTTTCAATACAAAAAAATAAATCAGAGAAAAAAATCTTTGTTAAATAGAGTGTATAATATGTTCTTCTATGAAGAAATATTCATAAAAGAGGGAAAAGAATTTGCTTAAATACACATTTCAGAAAATAGATTTTAATTGATTTAAATTACCCAATTTCTCTACTGAAGAAGATTATACGTAATAATTGTATTTGAAAATGAACTTCGTATTATTGAAATCACGAACTATTCTTCAATGCATGGTTGAATTCATTTCGAAAGTATTTGAATTCACTTTTTTATTTTATATTTGTTATCGAAATAGTGGCATATTCCACAATTTATTTTGACTAGATATTCATAGTACTATTGCGGATTTACCATTACAAACAATCTAACATACACAAGCAATAATTGCCCTAAATCATTGTTTGTAATTAAACAACTCATCTAAAGACTGTTCAAGAGATAGAATGTAATGCAGAAATTAATTAAAATTACTCCACTCAATTCCTAAATTTAACTAATAATTAACTAAATTCATTTTCGGATTCACCATGCAGGAATTCTACCACTATGTATGAACCACCACCAGGCATTCATTCACCATGCAGGAACTCTATCACCATACATGAACTCCACCAATATGCATTCATTCACCATGCATGAACTCCATCACTGTGCATTCCTCCACCATGCATGATCCATATGCATGAACACCACTAACATACTCGTCTACTTTCTCACAATTCATCCACAATAATACATCATTGTCTGCAACTAAATCACGGACATGTTAATATCAGAAAATTAATTCAAAGCATTTTATAATTGATTTTAATATACATTATAAAAGGTACAATAATTTTTTTCATTATACTTAACAATTACATTGCATTACTTCAGTTCTAACACAGCAATCACTTTCTGCAGAACTATGATGCGTCATACCCTACTTTCCCTCTCAACTGGCCCTATATTAAATGCCGCGGTAGCCAGCATGAGTGTATCGTGTTTGAAGCAGACGGATAAATAGTCGCGGTGGACAATCGGGGGAGAAGTATGTACACTGCGAGCGGAGTGAAATCAGCCAACCGCTAAGACTGATTTCGGACATTTCCCTAATCTAACCTATTATTCGCTCTCTGTGACCAACAGGACGGAAGACTAACGTATTCTTTGCTTAGAGGAAGGCTCCGTTTAATTTCCTATTTGTAGAAACTGCCCTATTAGGTCCAGGCAGAAGTTCATCTGGTATATAAATAAGAGAGAAATCGTTGCAGGCGTATTATACATAAAATATATGGGTATTGGTGTGGGTAGAGGGGTTTTTCGGGTTTTTTATCACTTACAAATTTAGGTTTTAAATTTTCTTCATGAGCTTTTTTTAAATTTCATTCCTGAGTTTTTAAATTTCTATCATAAGCATTTTTTAAATTTCTTTCAAGATAACTTTTTTTTTTTTATAAATTTCTTTCACGAGTTTTTTTTTTAATTTCTTTCTCGAGAACTTTTTTTTAATTTTTTTCACTTTTTTTAAATTTCTTTCACGATAACATTTTTTAAATTTCTTTCACGTTTTTTTTTTAAATTTCTTTCATAAGCATTTTTTAAATTTCTTTCACGATAACTTTTTTTTTTTTTATAAATTTCTTTTCAGGAGTTTTTTTTTTAATTTCTTTCTCGAGAACTTTTTTTTTATTAATTTTTTTTTCACGAGTTTTTTTTTTTTTTTTTTATTTCTTTCATTTTTTTAAATTTCTTTCATTGGCTTTTTAAATTTTTTCACGAGCATTTTTTTTTAAATTTCTTTCACGAGTTTTTTTTTTTTTTTTTTTTAAAGTTTCTTTTATCAGCTTTTTTAAAAATTTCTTTTTACGAGAACTTTAAAAAAATTTTTTTACCGAGCGCATTTTATAAATTTCTTTTACTAGTTCTTTTATTAAATTTTTTTTCACGAGTTCTTTTGTAAAAATTATTTTCACGAGCTTTTTGTAAAAATTAAACATAATAATATTTATGAAATAATAAAATAATTGTGTAATTATTAAACAAAACTGAAAGGAAAAAAGCGCCATGTGAAAACAAAGATAATTTTATTTCAATATGAAAATGAGATTTTTCAAAAAAAGAAAATCGTTTAGAATTTTATAGATTTTTTGTTTTTTAAAATGGCAAACTAAGTACCTTATTCTTGCATTAAATACTAATTTTTATTGGGAATATCCTGTACATCGGCACAGTCGATTCCCATTTTTATCTTTCTACTTTATTATTTTTTTAATTGTTTTTTATTGTTGGAGAAGATTGTTTCGCTACTTTTTAAAGTTTATTTGCTGCATAAATATTTTGTGAGGAATTATATAAATTGCAGATTAAAAGGAGAGGTGTCATTTACTTTTAAGTTTTTTAGTGTATGTTCCTTTTGAGAAAATATTTTTTGCAGTGGGATATAGATGTGAATCATGAAGGAAATATTTATATTTAAATAAATAAAGAAAATATTTAATTAAATAAAGAAAAAAAAATAAAGACGATTTAAAAATTTTAATTTATAAATTTGATGATTTAAAATATTATTTAAGGAAATAATTGTAGACAATATAAATTATTAAAATGTACAATATTATTATAATTAGCTAAATGCATAATTCTAATATTGTTTTTGCTATAGTTAAATGTTATTTTTCTATAGATATAAATTCAGCTTTAGTCATTTAATATTAAACTATTTAAACCGGACAATTTTATTTAATATTTCGTTTTGTATTTATTGATTCTTTACTCCCATTAAATAAGCATCGTGAAATAATTTGTATAAATAGCAGTGGTACTTTTCAGTTTAAAGCACATAAAAAAAAAAAGCATACATCGATTTTCTTACAAAATCTACAGAAAATGATTATTAATATTTTAATTTCATTTTTCTTCATTTCCTTTAATTAATAATATATTTAAGATTTTTATTCTTTATAAAATCTAAATTCCCTGCATTGTTTCTATTATTATATTTCAAAATCCAAAAAAAGGAATTTTTTCTATTATGTTATTAAAAAATGAGTCTTAATAATATGTATCTTTATAAATGCATCTTATGTATGTAATAGTTCTATATAGTTGAACTTTTCGATTTTTAGTTCAATTTTTACTAAGCAAATGTTTTTATGTTAATTTTGATATTGCTGTGAAATATGATTAATTTCAAAATACTAAAATTTTTACAATTGTTTTGTATTATTACATTAATTTTATTATGCCTACGGTAATAAAAAAATAAAAAAAACATATATAAAATAAACATATATAAATGAATATGCATATATGAAAGTCTTTATATTTTTACTTTGTTAGATAAAAATATAGATTAAAAATTAAAATACAAAAATGTTTTTTTTAATATTCAATGTTTATTAAAAAAATCATTGCTGTCCTCTCCTCTTATAATTTGAAATGAAGCCAAGTACGAAATAACACTCTTTTTTTGCTGAAATTTAATGAAATTTATAATTTAATTTTACGACTTTTGTCAGGAAATTGGAAAATTACAAAATTATTCAAGCAGGATTCGAATTCGAAACAACTCGCATGTTAAATACTATTAAGCATGATATGAAAAAACAGTTGTTAATTTTTATATTAATTTAATTAAATAAATTTAAAAACTTCATCCCAAAATATTAGGTTGAAATGATTTCAAAAAGTCCTCAATAGATGGCGCTCTAGTACTGATATTCAATTTTTAAACTGGCATGGCTAGTAAATGATTTCGGAGAATCTAAAACAACTTTTCTGATTCCAAGAGCTAACAGAAAGAGAATAAGAAAATGGGTAAGTAATTTTTATTTACTTTTATGGAAATTATAATTTGGTTATAAGTGCCCTAACTCAGCTGATCAAATTAAGCTAATTAAAAAAAAAAATAACATTTTTCCAAATATAAATAATGAAAAAACGATTATTAACTTATTTGCATTTGTTTCTGATAAAATTAAATAAATTAAAACATTAGTAAATTGAAATTAACATTGTTATATCGTTATTGTAAGGACATTCAAAATTTCTATTGTACACGTTAAATTTTTTTTTTTTTTTGTTATGTTAAAATTGTTCTATCATTTATTATTTTATGATTGATCATCATTTTAATTTATTTTATCACATTGTTTGATCAATAAAATATTGCTACTAGCATTTGATAAATTATTTTTTACGAAAATTTTGGCTTTTAAGTAGCATTTCTAGTAGTAGGAGAATATACCTATAAAAATGAGATGTTAACTTTTTTTGAAGTTTTATGCTGAGATTAAATACTCAGAAGTATTTTTTTTACTAGTTGATATTGAGTTTCAAAATTTATAAATTTTTATGAAAAAAATTTAAATAATTGTAATAATAATTTTTTTTTTTTGAACCATTAAAAACTACACTACTACTATTGTTAAACTACATGAATGTTAAATGTATTCAATAATATGTTATTCACTAATATTATATTTAAAAACGCATGTTATTATACAACTACTAAAAAAAGCATACTATTACTTTGACTAAAAGCGCATACTATTATATGATGCTCTTTTTTTTTTGCATTTAGATAATTGTGAACTTTTTTTTTTTAAAAGATATGTATGGAATATAATTTTACTTGAAAATAGATAATTATATTGAAAAAATTATGGATTTATATGAAAAAGTCAAATTAAATTTTGATAATTATCATTCAAATTGATCAAAATTTTCGAAAAATATATCAGTTTTAATATATAGTTTAATGTTTCTTAAATTAACTCTATTTTCTTTTAAAAAAGAAAAATTAATCTTTTAAAAATTAAAAATTAAAAATCTTTTTTTTATTAAAAAATTTTTTTTTTTTTAAAAAAAAGACTATCCGTTTATTCCCCTTATGCAGTACCTGAAAACGGAATTCTCGTTATATATAAATTAATTAATAAAAAAAAAAAAAAATATTTAAAAATATTCATCATAAATATACATATGTTAAAGAAAGTGCAGAATTAAAAATGCTTTTTTAATTTTCAAACTTTATTTTTTATGAGAAAGTTTAAATTAAATTAAATTATCTTTACCCCAATAATTTTATTAATCTTATTATCATATCATTAAAAATTTCCTTTTTTTTCATTTTTTAAAACATTAAAATATTATAATTGCAGATATTTATTTCTTTACAGCAAAATTTTAATTCACATTCAATTAAGCTTCAAAATAGTTTTTGAACTTTAATTGAACTGTATTAATATTTAGTGCAATTATAATTTAATAAGATGCAAATAATAAATATAATTTATATTAGTCATTGATTTCAAATCCAGTAAATGTATATATTTTTTATCTGCTCTGCAATAACTTTTAGCTATTTCAATATTGTTGTTATTTTTTTCGCTGATAATTGAATTTTATATTTATAAAGTTATTCTAATTTAATTATTGTTATGATATATTATTCATTTCCTAAAAAAAAAAAAAAGAAAGAAATTTGTGATTGAAGTAACTTTTTTCATGGCGAAATTAATTAAATGCTAAAGTCAATTATTGCATTATATGTAGTTTTGTGTTGAGAGTTTTAACCCGGTCGTTTTTTTATGGCATCAACATTTAAGTTTCCTTCCCGAAAAATTAAAAAATTAAATTGTTATTAAATTTTGTGTTATTTTAATATTTGAGTAATTTTTATAAAAAGTTAATAACACAAAAATTTAAAAATGAATTTCATTTAATTGATAATTTTTAAAAATTATTTCGTTTTTATACAAATTTTGCATGGGAAATGAGAATAATTACTAATATTAGTAATATTTTAATTATATTAGAGCTTGAACTTTATATTTAATCATAAAAGTAATTTACCTAAAAAATTACTTGGCTAATTAAAAATTTATAATATATATATAAAAAATTATATATATTGATTTTTGATAATAACTTCGTAAAATATTCCCTCAAATTCGAGTAGTAATGAGATTTTATTTAGAAACACATAAACTTCATTCAGCTCTCATAAATATATCTAGATGATATATATAAATTTATTTTTTAAAAAACAATAATTTATAATAACAACTCAATTAATATTATTTTTTATGTACTAGAAATGTATATAAATAGCAATAGAACAATAATTTTCAAAGTCCTCTCTATTTTTACAGATTAGTTGCGCTTATTTTAAATTATGTTCTCAAAAATCACTATCGGATTTTATTATGTTATTGTTATTATAACAGATGTCTGTTTTATTCTTACAGTTATTATTACTATAGCGATGTCTAATTTATTCTTTTGTTATTATTATAACGATGTCTATTTATCGTTACAGTTATTACTGCTATAGCGACGTCCATTTTATTCTCACAGTAATTATTACTACAGAGATGTCTATTTTATTCTTACAGTAAACTATAACGATGTCTATTTTTGTTTTAAAGCATATTACTACAGTGATGTCTATTACCGTTATTATTGATTTATAGAGATGTGTCTATTTTATTCTTACAGTTATTATTACTATAATAATGTCTTTTTAAGTCAGTAACATCACTAAAAGTGAGTAACATTATAGGATAGTGCTTACTGTTAATTTTACTTTTTTTCATTTAGCACTTTTTTTACCAAGAAATGCAAGATAAAATGTTAATACAAAAAAAAAAAAAAAAAATATGTAAGAAATTGAAAAGATAGACAAAATGTTCAAATTTTAACACATCTGTAAATTCTTCAACTTTACAATGCTGATTGGAATTTTAGCCATTATTTATACTTTTACACCATTTCACAATAATAAGATTAAGTAACATTTAAATTGTATCTAATTAACTAATTTGGTCACATACAAAAAGAACAAAAAAAATTATTCAGTTAATACAAAATCGTAAAACAGAAAACAGACTAATCAGATAAGAATCAAATAATTCATATTCATACATTAAACATCAATAAGATGTGGAATGAGAATGGAAGCTAAAAGTATTGAACAGTTCTTTTACAATACCTCACGACTCAGTAGTTGTTCCAATTAGCTGGCTTCAAAAACTGCGTGGCCTGACTTTATTCATAAACACTGCAGTTACTGCCTTGTAAAAAAGAAGATTCTGCGCTGAATATGACCGCTTTTCACTCTGTAATCTTATTTTAAAGACATTCTCTGTTCTTGTTGGTATAATGTTCTTTGAATCATACCTCTCCACATAACGCTGATTATGCATTTCTGAGCTGTAATGGAAGACAACGTCCGAGTATTTAGTTTTAAAAAAGTATGAATGAATTTTGAAGAAAAATATCTTCCCATAACTAGAAAAGTTTTCTTTATATTAAAGTACTATAACAATTGCTCGATACTAGGCATATCATATGCTATGAAATCTTCGTAATATATATATATATATATATATATATATTTTTGTAAAAGAAATGGAAGAAATGATTCTTGTTAACTCCAGATATGTCACTTCCTCTTCAAATTTTAGGGCACCAACACTGTATCAAGTATGCCTCTGATGTAGCTGCTTAACTGCGATCAACATATTTAAAAATGTGCTGAAGAAAAGAGGCAGAAAGAAAAAGTAAATAGCAATATTCCCGCAAAGAAGAGTAATCAGTGCGCGGCATTTATGCTAAATATATAACACATCCAAGAGCCACAAAACATTATGACCATTACTCGTCAATAACGAGTTGACCCACCTTTGGCGCGCAACACTTTAAGCTTCAACCCGTGCCTTTGGCATGATTTAATGCCACCACTGGCTGTCAGTTAAATACCACTTCCACCTGATCACGTGCGCTTTCCACGTCGTCCAGGCGAGTTTCATTGCAAAATGTTGTGGTCATAATGTTTTGGCTCTTTTGAGTAAAGAAGTATGTGTTATGTATAAAGAATATAGCATGTTGCTCTGAACCTAGGAACAAATAATAATTGAAAGTTAACAATTATCAGATTGTTTGTAGTTAAATGCAACATTTTTTTAACTTTTTTTGAAGACTATGCATTTGATTTTGTAATGTATAATTAATTACTTAAGGCAGTATAGCTTATAGTTGGTAGAGTTCTTAAAATTTTGTAAAAAATATTGTGGAAATTTTTCTGAAACGAATT